>QMFE01001180.1:0-17015 GCA_003314665.1 Tricholoma sp. MG77
CTGACGTGCTTGTTCACCATGGCCGCCATTTTGGTCGAACCGTTCATGCATTGTGTCGTGTGCATACTCTTCTCACCAACGGCATTTTGCATGACGTGGAACAAGTCCAGGAGCCATCGAAGGAGTACGGCTTTTATCACCCACCTTTATCATTGCCTCATTTTCTCAACCCATTGTCAGACAACAGAGGGAATACAACATATACAGGCTGCTCCTCAAGATGATTCCCAGTCTCGAGGAACGCTTGCTCAACGGGTCCGAAGAAGAAAGTCTTCACATTGCTGACTTGGTTCGTTTTATTCTTCTACGAGATCTACGAGATCTCACTGCACTTATTTATAACTTGCATACTTCAAGATTCAGAGGGGCTCTTCCAATGCTAGATCTGATGACACAAAAACCCTCAAGGGTGCAGTCCTCGACTGGATCACGCCCAGAGGTGGAACGTTGACTCTGCCGCTTGCACGTAATGTCAAGTTTGATAGAGGCTTTCATCACGACCGTACTGGAGCTCTGCTGTGTCCCACTAACCTGAACTGGTCCGACAACGAGTACCTCAAACTTTTGCAATAATATACACATACACTGATGCTATATAGAATTAGGGAAAGGCTAAGGTCAGGAGAGCTGACGACGAGCGGAGACGAATGGTCAGTATTCCTCTACCACGGCTATTCTTGTGATCCTAGCGACCCCTGGAATGGCCTGTTTCGTAGTACCCTTCTCGTGAAGGTATGTTCATGTGTTCAAGTTCTTGGCGACTTGTAACTTGAACTCTACTTATCCAGGCCTATAAACATATATTCACCTCTCCAAGTTCCGTTGAAAGGGAGCCCAAGGCCACACGTTCAGGAAATGCACGCATTCACGGTATGACTTGCGTCACCCTTCCATCAATTGCGTACGTTGCGACACAGGTATCAAACTTTCACTTCCCATCCTCACGACAATCACACCTTGATTATAACTTTCTTCAGGTCCGCTTCGCCCTTAGCTCCTCCCCAGTTTTCTCTCGGACAGATCTGGCTACTGACTCGGAACGCTTTTACAACTCTATCCTCGACCTTTTTGAAGATCCCGATGAACAGGAAGAGGTTAATGAGCTTATGGCATGGTGGAACAGGTACTGAGTACAATTTGATTACAGCCGGTGCTAAAAGTTGTCCCTAGGCAGGTCTTTCCATCATCTTATAATCCGTCTCAACGACCGGCGTGCACCGACAATGTCCATGCTAAAATCAGAGCGAGGCGCGCCGCGATGAAGGTTCTTAATACTAATCCCAATTAATCTGTACATACCTATTGTGTAGTTATTGGCAAGTGATTATTAAAACTAATCACTTGCCAACTCTCGGTAACTTTTAGCCTCAAATGATATGTGCGGCTCTTGTAGACATTGTGTTGTTGGGCATAAACTGAAAGTCAACGGCTGTGCAATGTCTTTCGCGTTTAAGTAAACCTCATCTGCCTTGCAGTTAAGGCAAAAATCTAGCAAGGGTATTGTTGGTAAGAAACTCACCAGAGTCCCAAAGCTGATGACCGTGCATCATCTCACAAACGTCCGCTCTCTGTATGGTCCCGAAATTTGAGCAATGTGGGACAGTCATGTAAACATTGTCATGGCCATTGGAGTGCGAATGCAGACGACCACGCATTGCAAGGCAACATCTCTCTGACTGTTTCACCTTGGTGTTCGGTCGAGCCCCATCTGCTTTACAGTTGTGGCAAAAGTCTGTCAAGAGTCCAAAGCTAACAGGCGTGCGCCAATGGCCATCCCGAAAATGCTTACTACTATCTGTCTAGTCCTGGAATTCCAGCAATCTGTCAGTGTCCTGTAGACAATGTATTGATGAGCAGAAACGGGAAGTCGACGACCGTGCACTGTGAGGCAATGTCCTTCTCACTGTTCTACCTTGGAGTTTGAGCAAACCTCATCTGCCTTGCAGTTGGGGCAAAATCTGTCAAGGGTATTATTGTTGGTAAGAAACTTACCGGAGTCGCTATCTATCTGGCTCTGGCATTCCAATAATCTGTAGGCATCTGACAGACATTATATTGATGAACAGAAATTAAAAACTAATGGTCACGCCATACGAGGCAATGTCCTTCTTACTGGTCCGCCTAGTAAACTATAGTAATGAGTGGCTGTCTTGTAGACATTCTACCAACCGTCGTAATACCACGAATGCCGAAAATCACGTATCTGGATAACTCCGAGTCTGATGCCGAACATTGACACGGCTATAATCGTGATCAACCATGCACCACAAACCATGAGTGTCAAGCCTGTTTGTCCGCTAGTTTTAAGGGAGGTATGTATGGCTGAGATACCTTGCAGAGCTCATAACTTTTGAAATAGATCAGTAGTTGTGACTGGGAAATTGAGAAAGCATAGTTATGCCATTTGAGAACTTCGGCAACCTTAGCTAGTATAATCTAGCTTTATAGCGTTTTGCGGGCATGGTGAGGTGGAGCACTATCATCCACTCTTATACTGCTGGTGGCAGTTACATACTGGCAATTGATGGGATTGCTTGGGAACTGCTGTTATTCCACCAACCCACTCTATGTATATCTACCTTTATAAAGTGGTTCGCAAGAATTGCAGAAAATATGATTATTGTTCTTCTTTTTTTACATTATAAAGCTATGTCAAAAATTTCTTAAATCCCTGATGCGGACGCGAACTTCAGTGGAGGTTCGCATGTGACAGTCAAACGGCTGAAGGAAGTTTTGGGGGACCCTGTCTATGGCTTCACAAAGCCAGCTCTGCAATCACAGCCTCCTACTGACAGAGAATTGGCCCCCAGTGTTCTGACGGAGAGTCTTGCAGGTCATGTGGACACAGCAGTGCATTCCAGTTCCAACTCCTCCAACAAGACTGCAGCACTCGTTGGGCCTGGGGATGCTGTGGGGGTGGCGGCACATGATTCAGGACACGCTACGAGACCAGCTGCATTGGGAAACATCAAGGTGAGCCTCTGTGGCTCAGCTCTGGACTGTACACTCACCTTCGGATGTTGCACAGCGAGACGTGAAACTCATGATAGAGGACTACCGGGGCTCTGTGACACCTGCAAAATCCGTCGAGCATGTGCCCCTGACACCGGTGTCTGTTTCTTCAAGTCCAGATCCTCCTCGCGTGTGGTTTGCCAGTGCTCGAGAGTTGCTAGCGGCACTGCAGGAAACATGTAATAACATCGAGGGTGCTGCAAAGATGGCATTTCTGGATCTGGTCGATGTCGGATATCGCCAGTATTTTCTCGTGAAGCAAGAGAACGAACATTTGAGGGATGCAACTCCCAATCCTCCATTGGTTGCCATACCGGGTGATAACAGGTTAATACTGTTTGTGGAGAGTGTGAGTTCATTCCCCAGGTGGTGTTCTCCCCCCCAAACTCTGACCACCAAGGGAGATCTAGACCGCAAAAAACCAGATTGGTAGTGAAAAACCTCGGCAACCTCTATCACAGCACAAACACCCAGACTCCGATAATGACAGCTCTGACAGCTATACGAGCGATGTGTGAAGCAAGAAGTTCAAGCCTCTTGAGCAAGCGAAGCGCCGTCCACCTGCTGCAAAAGGACATAACGAGGCAGTGCAGAATGCGAGGAGAGAAGCAATTGAAAAGGAACTCAAGTGGCTACGATCTAAGGTTGCTGAACGCGATGGTTATCGGGAGTTTGCAGCAAATCAACGACGCAAGCAGCAGAACGTGGGTGTAGTGCGATCCTGGAAGTTCATCGCGTCCTTCTCACACGACTTCTTCAAGAAGTCCTATGGTGTTGCAGTGAAGGTATCTGGTAAACAGGTGCTCTCCTTACCTCTCTGTCTTAACAGTTGATACTTTCTGCTGACTATTGGCTTACAGAAGTTCAGACCAATCAAGAAGAACTCCATTGCGAAGGCCCTTGGGATTTCCACCACCTCACTTGCTGAAGCAGAGAACGCAGCCCGTCTCCTTGGTATCTTCGGTCCAGGTGGATCTCATGCAGCACCAGAGGTTGTCGAGGTGGTGGAGAAGGATGACGAGACATCACCTCGGGGTGCACAGGCATTGCTCCCCTTCCTTGTTGGATGGGAGAACCATAACTAATGTTAAGGGAATGGACGAGAGGGAGGTACTATCATACATGATACATACTATTGCTACATCAAATTGAAAATTTTCTTTACTACTACTTCTGTGGGTAGAAATTCGCAGCATTCATCACTTGAGCCCGATTGCGTGTCAGGTAGTCACAAAATGCTCGGGGCTTGTAAATAGCCTCATACTTGTCCACTATGAACCGAAGTGCCAGGTTTACACCCCACTGTGGCTTCTTTGACAGCTCCATCACAAGATTGATGGCTTTCATGCGGCGACCATGCTCAGTGCGAAGCGAAGCGATGTTTCTTCGCCAGTGGGCATCCCACTGTTCCGTCAAAACACGAAGAGGCAGGTAGCCCCCCAACCCAACTGTCCATTCTGTCCAAAGGTCGGTAATGCGGGCAACTGGCTGATATCGATACACAGGGATCCAGTCACCATCAATCCATTCTGGTGCATGTCGCCTCCACACTGCCTCAGTGAACTGCTCAACATACTGGTCCCACTTTGTATCGGGAACCGTAGATGACACGGGAAGAGATGATTGGATAGCAGATGGGGAAGCACAAGAGAGCAAATCAGGAACCATGGATGACACAGGATCAGATGGTTGGATAGCAGACAGAGAAGCGCACGAGGACATAGAATTGCTGTTGCTGTTGCTGTTGTCAGGCAGCCTCTCTGTGATGGCAGGTGGGGTGGGTGGGGTGGTGGTGTCAAACATGTTGATATCAGTAATCAGAGCAGGGTTACAGGTAGTCACCGGCGTCAGAGACGATGCTCGGGAGATGGCGGGGCTAGATGAAGGTGACATAGACAGTGGAGACATGAGAAATAAACCTGTAGCAAGATGAGGTGAGGTTCAGGAAGAGAATGCGTAGAACAGATGAACATACCACGTTGGCGACCTCTCTTCGAGCCAAGGAGGATGTCAATGGCCCCTCGCATGTGAGTGACCTCCTCTCGCATGCCCTGAAGTTCCGAATGATGCTCTGCATGAAGGCGTTGCATCTCCAGAGAGTTGTTAGTGACCACACTGTGCATCGAGTGCGCCATCTCCTGTGGCAGGTTCAGGAGCGCAATGCACGCCTGCTCCTCTGTGGCACCAATGGCAGCTGTTGAGCCCAAGGCAAACTGGCGGAACACAGGAGTGTTGAAGGGTGCATATTTGAACATGTCAGCATGAGGGTTGTTGACAAAGAGCAGGGCTGCATCCTGAAGGAGGACACGCCGGAGCCAGAGAAGCAGTCGTAGGAACTGCTTTAGTGCAATGTCCCGTGCGAAGTGGTTCTGCTTCTCCCGGGCTCGGAGAGCAGCTTGCTCTCCCTTGACCCAGGGGAAGACAACATCAAGAAGCTCCTGAGGTGGATCTGGGCAGGAGGTTGTAAGTATCATAAAGAAAAAACCAAAGGAAAAGGCATACCAAGGCATTCATGGAGCAGGCAATGATTCTCGGGCTTCCGTGCATTGAACATAGCTGCACCGAGCATTGCTTCAAGGGGAAGTGCACGGTCATAGCAGTTTCGATAAACACCGCCCTCACTCCATCCACCAAGCGCCTTCGTGCTCGAAACAGAAGCCCCATTCTCGCGTGCTGTTTGTGCTGCAAATGGGCGGGTGGCATGAGTGACCTTCGTGATAGAGATGTCGTTTGCCTCATGCATCTTTGTGACACGGTCTCGGTGGTCTGGTGAACCCCTGATCGGTACTCTACCACTTTCACCAACATGAAAACGCACTGTCATAGCTCATCTCCTCACTCAAGCACTTTGTCCAGAAGACATGGTAGCCATACCAGTCTCGTCACCCGTACTCTCCAAACCCTGGTGTAGAAAAGTCGGGCTCGAAATCCGGGACAGGCATTGCAAGGATATGGAAGTGGGCAAAAAAAAGCATTGCGAGTCCCCCAATGGCACAGAGCTCAACACGGCGGTGACGGAGGGCACCATGCTCATCAATGCGGCCATCTTGGTTATGCTTTGCATTGTCTGCAAGCACAGCAAAAGCCTGAACATACTTTTAGTGAAGGGAGAAAAAAATTAGGCTTCAATCAAACTTACGGGGACATACACATCATCCCCGGCATCAGGCATTGGGATCACCTTCATAAAGAGATCTGACCACAACATGATCCTCGAGCTCTCCCCACAAAAAGCCATCACAGATGAAATGAGAAGTTGGCTGCGATCACGGAGAGCAACAAAAACCCGCTGTGGTCCTGAGCAGTACGTCAGGCACCAGTTTGAACAGCGCGTAAGCTCCTCGATATTGTAGGTGTCTAGATAATGGTTCGCTAGAAATGAAAGGAGGGAGGGCAGGGTACGTACCTGAAGAGGTACCCGCCGCCTTGAGAATGAGAGACTTCTCGGCTCGTTTGGGTTCGTTGTGCTTCGATGTTGACTCATAGTCCCGGATGCGTTTGTCTTGGCGGAGTGTGACAGCAGCTTCAGGATCTTCTTCCTTATCGTCGTCTCCTTGGAAGTTGAAGCGGTAATACTCCAAGGCAGAGATAGCTTGTGCCACCTGCGATTTGCCGACCGTCATGCCAAGAAGTGTCTCGTTCTTCCAGCTGCATTTCTTCTAGTAGAACGGAAAGACAAATCAGTTGAGGAAATCGACCAAAATAATAATAATAAACATGCCTTGTCGCGAGTTGTCTCATACTCCAGAAAGAGGGCCACCTTGGTTGCCGTGATGGGAAAGGGGTTGATGATGGTCCATTCTGGATCTTCTGCTAGACGATGAGCCTGATCCTGTATGAACCATGTTTTGTAGTTGTCAATGTGGCGCCGGTACCCCTTGTAAGTTCCTTTGTCGTCTTGCCCAGATGCGAGTACTTTGTGGCGGGTTGTATGTGTCTCAGCCTTCAGGCGGCGCATGGAGGACGCCTGCCCCTCTGGAGACAATGAGGGTGTTGCGACAGGTGGGTTTTCAAGATGTAGGTAAGGCGGGAAGAGGTCAAGGTCTGACAGCTTCGTTAGTGAACAAGAAATGCAGAAAGGGTCCTTCAACATACCTTCATCCTGCGCCTGCTCAAGCAGAGTGTTGCTGATGTTCGTAGAAAGTGGAGCAGGCAAGGATGCGGTCGTAGTTGTGACAGGCTGCACTTCACCCGATTGCAACCGTTTCCGCTTCTGGGCAAGCAGTGTCAAAGGGTCTGATAAGCGATGTCGAGTTGAGGCCATCCTGCAATGCATTGAACATCAGTTATTAATGGAGAAATGTTGGCTGCCCACTGTTGGAGCTGGATTGTGTGGCAAGGGGAAGTATTGAACACGTTGCGCAAGCTTTTAATGCACCACCGGGGATTGAAAAAGAGGAAAGGAAAAAGAAAAAAAAAAAAAAAGAAGTCGAGTAGAGCACAAGGTCAGACAGCCCAGAAGCAGGACTAGTGCGAACCGCAGTGAAGCAAATTGACGACGGTGTAGATCACAAAGGCGGCGATCATGAAGAAAAAACGTGAGAGTGTTGTTGATTGGACCCACAAGGGCTGAAAATTGAAGAGTTCGGGCTGGCACAGGTGAAAAAGACGTGGATTAAGCCAGTGGATGATAGCCAAAGGTGAGATATGAGAAGTAGGTAGTTGATAGTGTAGTTGATTAGGTCTGAATATGTTACAGTACTGGGTTTTGATGAAGGAGTAGTGTCTAGTGTGCAAGCATTGCTCCAAGAGATCCTTCACGAGGTTGGTTTTGCACAAGCTAGAGAAAGAGAAGACAATCAGTTGATTTTTTCCCGCTTCTCTGTGAGCTTAAACTCACGAAACTGTCAGCAGCCCTGAACGTTAGGTTGTTGACCTTGCTTCTTGGGAGATTGCAACAGCACGAGAGCGCGTTCAACAATAGCACTTGAAATGTCTCGGTGGTCGGTGACAGCAAAAGCCAGCTAGTGTGAGAATTCGAGACTGTCCCTGACAACCGATATGCAACCGATATGGGAAGAAAGCGCTGTGGGCACTATCGGGTTTACGGGTTTAGGAGGCTTGCTCGGTTCATTCAAATAACCCCCATATTTTCGATGTATTTGAGTGGTGACGCCGCACGTGACATCACCAGCGTCACCAACGGCGTCACCACGGCGGTGCGGTACTCCGGCATATACTCTATGTATACATACAGCAGCAGGCAGGTATTGATCAAAGTAAAGTAGTTACATATGTAACTCTACACGACATTGGAATTGTCTGCGATCCGCTTTCCAGTCGAGTTGTGGTCCCAACGATGTCAACGATGGGCGGCCACTCTTCGGACTCAGGCGAATCTGGTGCATTCGCCGTATGCCTCGAGCATCTGACCTACAGTAATGAACCCTCCAATTGCTGCTGGGGAGTGGCTGAGAACTTCGATTATGGGCGCGAAGAATCTCTGGATTAGAGATGGACGTCGACCACCTTCCTCAGACTCGGATTCAGGGTTAAGTTTCTGGCGAAGTTGTGAGTTCGTCGAAAACAGTATTGAAGCACCACCCACACTAAGCCAAGCCATCACCAGGACCTGTTGTACCCTCGTGCTTCTTCCCTCGTGAAAATGTGAAATAGTGCCGACAATAATCAAGGGAATACCGCAAGATATTGCAATTTTCAGACCCAGGGTAATTGCTTCTGCGACAAGTACGGCCCTCAAACCGCGACCCGAGTCTGTATAGGTTTAGTATTGTGATTGAGACAGTGTACGGAAACATGTGAAACCACCTATGTTGCGTTTTATGTTGAATCTCTTGTGGGGTGTCGGTTTCCACAAGTGTTCCAACGGTCCCATCGAAATATGGGTGCCCGTCCGTGTCCCTGAGCTCATCCAGAACTGCAGAGTGCACGAGATATGCCGTTGGGTAGGTGTCATGAGGCATCCTACCAAGTTCAAGATTGACATGACAACGTAGGGAGTCCCTGTCAAGCCAAATGCAGCATATCCATACCGGTCAAGCTGATCTCCGCGAGCTCGATATAATGTCAGAGACCCGTACACAGTTTGGAAAATTGCTATTATAACCTTTGCAGTATTGGAAGATGTCGAAATCTTGACGTTAGGAGGGTTCAATGCACCTGACTTGCCAGATTCAGACGCCTTTCCGCGAGTTACAACCTGCGCATGATGGGGTACAGTGGCGAAGAGATGGCCGCCAGGCAGCTTCGCTTGGCTGGACACACCCTGAACGGTCACCCAGCGTTGTAAGTCCTTCGTAGGGCCAAATCCTCTAAACAACCACCATTTTCGATGGTATTTCTGAATACATCCAGGGTTACGCGGATTGTATGAGTACCTGTCCATTGATTATCAGACAACTCCAGACAGCCTGACAAGATATTCCACCGTGACTTGTCTTCCTTACGGATAACCATAAACAATGCACCAGCTCTCGCGGCTTTTGTGAGGTCATCCGTTCCGAGATTTGCAAAATGGATGATAGCATCAAGCCCTGTGCTACACCCAGATGTTGGAACAAGGAGCGCTAGAATCGCAGTATAGGCATAATGGGATGCATGTTGGCCAGGATAGGAGAGAACGGTGGTTACATGGCTAGCATAGTTGGCAAGGGAAAAAAAGTAGGATGCTGGTCCAATTCGACGGGGTGCAGAGTAAATGTGGGTCGCCGTGGTTGGTCGTCCCAGCTGGCACTGATATAATGATGTTGGAATATACAGGGCTCATGATTTACGAGCTCGAGGAAGGGTATAATCGCGCGCGTGGACGAACAGCTCTTCACGGGGGCTGGTATGTCCTACAGAAGAGCAGCGCTGTTTTGCGTACACTGGCACATATCACAGTATATTGACGTTCAACATGCTGTTTTGACATCTGAGTGCTTGTTTAGGAGACTTGTACATGTTAAGTGCTGATCATGAGTTTCCGGAAAATAATATAAGTCTCTGAAGCATCAGATTCCCACCAGTATTCCGGGTTAGTGGCAACTTTCTCTGTCAGTGTGACTCGGCGTACCAACATCCTGCCAGCTGCCAGAGGCCTGACTCGGATATAATGTTGAGCATTGAGTACAGTCCACTGCTGCGTCTGTGTCGTGACAGTGGAAACATTTGATCGCTCATCTGAGGCCGTTCCGACCAGGCCCAGCCCATGCCAGTCGGTACTTCCACAGGACCAGGGTGGTAGATGGGGGAGTATGAAACGGCAGTCACGATGATTCAAGCTTCAAGGTTGGAACGCGTTAGCTCTGCTCACATGTGCACCGTGACGTGTTGGCACGCTATTCGAGTCGCCTTTGCGCAGATCGAGCTTCGTAACTATTGGCAGTGAGATGCCTAATTTATATAACACCTCTCTACGTTTTCAAGGCACATGCTGGTCAGAGAGCTCCAAACCTGGGTCATAGGGACAGAGTCTGGGATTAACTGTTATGAGCACGGATGAATACTCTTGCTACACGTATCGAATCTCAAGGAGGCTGGGTCGGCTCTGCCAGTACGTGTCGCTATACAGCCCTCTAGCTAAACTAACACTTGCCTAGTCTTCATTCCAGACTTCATGCCCAAACGCATCCCATAATCCATAAACTTATCACCTGGCTCTCCCACCACCAAAACATCTTCCCTTACCTACTGCACAAATCCATAGCAGACGTCAGTGGCACTAACAGTAGCAAGACACTCAACTCGCCCTCGACAGTGTCGATCTCGCTGATACAATGGTATGCCTGTCATATACGCATACTTGAATGACGAGAAAGCGGAGGTATTGTTTGTCAGGGTCGTCACGAAACGGTGCTCCATTTCGGGGACTCGGATGGTTCATCCTACGACCGCCACCACTCGTGCCCTTCGCATTTGCATAACCTACATCTACCCATTTGGTCAATCAGGGTTCGGTAGTGCAGGTGGTAGCACAAGCAGATCTGGTGCAACAGGGTTTGGACGAACCTCCTGGGCCACATCGTCTGATGCCGTCTTGCATGATCTAGCGGAAGTACACACTGATGGGCTCAGCGGGCCTAATCGGAACGGCCTCAGATAAGCGATCAATTTTTTCCATGACGACACAGACGCTGTAGTGGACAGTGTGTGATGTACAGACCCGTTACCGGTGACCTGTCTTCTAGCTTGGGCTGTTACCGTAGGCAGCAACCAGATTCCATGAGAGCTTCAGCTTCGTGCTTGTCTAGCCACATACCACTGTGACAGTCATGATTCACTCCGAGTCATCATGCACCAACGCTGGGACCGAAGCGGCGAAACATTACCAATAGTGCTCAACCTTCTCCTTGACGACCCATCTGAAGCTGGAATCTCTCTTACGATATCTTCATTGAAGCTGAGAAAATGTCCCCGCTTCAAAAATAGATTGTTCAAAATTTCCTTTTCAAGATGAGCAACTGAATTAGGAAGGTTTACCGCCCCTGAGATGTTGTGGGCTCTTTATCATTACACGCGTTTCCTTGATCTTACATTCTCTGACAAAGGATGGTGCGCGGAACAGGTAATATTATACCATACACCTTGTTGGCGAAGCTGACCCGACCCCAAATCATAAGCAAATTTAAGCAGAAACGTGGGAGTGGTCGAAATTTTAGGTCCTATTAATTTAAGCTCAGCTATACCCTTGAAGCTTGCTCATGTATGAGGGATCGGTCACCAGCATAGGGTAAGTAACAGCTGAAAGAAACAAGGAAGAGATTTGGTCATGCACCAGCGGGGTTGGAACGTTAACCCCGGGCGGCGGGAAGTGGAACTTCCGCGAACAAAATTCGAACCACAGATGATCGATGATCCGCCAGGACCGCCTACCGCCGCGAGCTTGAAATTACTTCGAGTCCGAGTAAATCATAACTTGAAAATTCTATCGCTCCTGCATTGCTCTTCAAGCTTCAAGTTTTTTCCCTCATGATCAGCTTCAACGCAGTTTTGACTGGAGGCCTCATGTTTTGCGTGTTACTAATAAGCGCCCAGATGTCCGAACTTGAACACTGACAGCATGAATGTTCATATAAAAGCCCTTCACCCCATTCATAGGACATACCAGCCTCCGTGAAAAGTTGTTCGTCCGCGCAATTATAACCTTCTTCGAGCTCGTAAATCACTGGCCAGCCCCCGTCAAAGTCGTTCGTCAACGCGCGCGACAACTTATACTCTCCCTCGAGCTCGTACTAAATCATGAGCCCTGTATATTCCAACATCACTATATCAGTACCAGCTGGGACAACCAATCACGGCGACCCACATTTACTCTGCACCCCATCGAATTGGACCAGCATCTTAACTTTCTTCCTGGCCAACTATGTTAGCCATCTAGCGACAGTTCTAACTCTTCCTGGTCAACGTACATTCCATTATGCCTATACCGTGCTTCAGGCGCTCCTTGTTCCAACAATTGGGTGTAGCCGAGGGCTTGACGCCATCATCCGTTTTGCGAATCTTGGAACAGATGACCTTACCAAAGCCGCAAGAGCTGGCGCATTATGCATGGTCATCCGTGAAGCAGACAAGTCACGGTAAAACATTTTGTCAGGGTCTCCGCAGTTCTCTGATCAATAATGGACAGGTACTCATACAATCCTAATTTCCCTGAGAGCATTCAGAAATACCATCGAAAATGGTGGTTATTTAGTGGATTCGGACCTGCGAAGGACTTACAAGTTTTGCTCACCATTCACGGTGTGTCCAGACAGGCTGAGTTGCCCGACGGCTATCTCTTTGCGCCTGTACCCCGTAATGCCCAAGTTGTAGCACGCGGAAAGGCGAGCCTGACACCCGGCAATTTAGCCGCCTCTAGTAACCCACTTGACGTCAACGTCTCGAAGTCTTACAATGCTGCAAAGGTTATTGTAGCGATCTTCCAGACGGTGTACGGGTCTCTTACACTATATCGAACTCGTGGAGATCAGCTTGACCGGTATGGATATGCTGCATTTGGCTTAACAGTAACTCCCTATATTGTCATGTCGATCCTGAACTTGATGGGATGCCTCATGACACCTTCCTACCCAACAATATATCTCGTGCACTCTGCAGTTCTGGATGAGCTCAGTGTGGAATACAACAACGGGCACCCGTATTTCGATGGGACCATTGGAACACTTGTGGAGGTACCATTTACCAGGCAGATGCCAGTGGCTGGTGAAAAATTCCCTCTTCGAGAATCCCTAGCCCTTTCTGTAGAAACCCGGGAAATACCTGCACGGGCCCGAACTGCAACAGAGATTCAACAAGTTCATATAAAGTGGGAGTGTAGATGGTTTCATATTTTTCCGTATATCGTGCTTGTCACAACACCAAGTCCATCTGCAGATAGTCTCGTGAACTCGGGTCGCACTCGGAGGGCTGCACGAGCCGCAGAAGCAATCAGCCTGGGTTTGAATTTCACAATATCTAGTGCTCTTCCCTTGATTATTGTGGGTATTATTTCACATTTTCACAAGGGAAAAAGCACGACTGCACAGCGGGTGTGGATGATGGCTTGGCTTAGTTTGGGCGGGGTTTCACTGCTGTCAGCGCTGTGGTTGTTCATTATGTCCTGGTTCCGTGTGGCTGGGGTTCCGAAGTTTTACAATAGCCACCAAATTAACCGTGAACCCGGGGAGTATCCAACAATCTTGAAAATCTTGAGTAACAAGATTATCTTAGTTCTCAGCAACTGTGTACCAGCAGTCGGAGGGCTGGTTGTTGTAGGTCAGATGCTCAAGGCATATGGTGACTGCGTCAGATTTGCCTGATTTCGAATTGCAGTGCATCATTGGCATTGTTGGGACCAGACTTGATGGACTTGACTACTAGTGGATTACGGGTTGACTGTTTTCATCTTACCAAATGTTCTAATTTGCTTTGAGCTATACCGGCCTGCTGCTGTATGTACAATACATGTACCTATGTTTGACAAATTGATATCGTCTTCTGACATGGCGTACGAAAGTGTGAATAAAGAGGCGGCATGGCGGTGAGCTTGTCCAATGTGCCTGTGGTGTTCCCATTCTTGGGGCTTTAGGACAGAAAGACGATACAGGTGCAATTGGCATTGGATGGTGCAGGCGAGACCGTGGATATACTAGCAGATGGAGGGCAAGACCACTTGGAGGGCTCTTGTGTAGACGTGAATGCCGACATCTGATAACGCGCAAACCCACTCCACTTTCACCAAGGCCCACTAGTGTTCAAGTTCGTGCTCGCAAGTGAACTTACAGCGGGCTTCATTCCAGATCCAAACCCGTTCTAGACTACCTGAACGAGTGAATACGGGAGAAAGCTATTAGTTGGTCCTCAATGATATGTGCGCTCGTCGCAGTTGCACCAGAGACCAGGAGAACAATGCTATACCAGCCCAGTGAGAAGTTTCCATAGTGCCCTTCCACAGGGCAAATATCCATAGAAGTAGTAATAGGCATCGAGAACAAGCCGAATATAGTGGGTTCGTGCTGGAACGGTTTTGTGTGAGGATGTATCGGCACTGGTGCTAGTATCACCTAGACTACACACCCCGAAGGAAGTGTCATCTTCTGTTGAGGCTTCCCTTGACATATCCGATGGTGAAGGGGGAGTGTTGGGAGCGCTTTGTCTGTCCTAATGCGCTAACATTGAAATAGGGAAGGGCTAAATACACCAGAGGAGCTGTGGGGATGAATCAAGCACGGGCTGCCGAATTCATCGTCTGTGCCCAAAACGAACAGAATGGGCGTCGAGGCAGGTGCGCCGAATACGGAAGCGATCTGGGAAGGTGGGCCAAATGCTGAATGAGTTTGCCGGTTCGCTGAACAAGGACTTGGAATGTGGGTGACGGAGAGATTTGTCCAAACCTTGTGTTACAAAGGCTTGCACTGCCGAATCCTGATTGACCAAATGCAGGGGTAGATGTAAGTTATGCAAATACGAAGGGCGCAAGTGGTGGCAGTTGTACAATGAACCATCCTCGTAACAGAGCACCGTATCCTGACGACCCCAGCAAACAATCCCTCCACTTTCTCGTCGTTCAAGTATGCGTACACAACATACATACCATTGTATCAGCGAGATCGACACTGCCGAGGAGGGCGAGTTGAGTTTCTTGCCAATATTGGTGCCACTGACGTCTGCTATGGATTTGTGCAGCGTAGGTGAGGGAAGATGTATTGGTGGCGAGAGAGCCAGGTGAGAAACTTATGAGTTATGGGACGCGTTTTGGCATGAAGTCTGGAATGAAGACTAGGCAAGTGTTAATTTAGCTAGGGGACTGGATAAGGACACGTACTGGTAGAGCCCACTGAGCCTCCTTGAGATTCGATGCACATATCTCTCTGTGCTCAAAACAGCTAATTCCAGACTCTAACTCTGGGACCCAGGTTTGGAGCTGACCTGCCTTGAAAACGTAGAGAGGCATTATATAAATAACTGTCGATGAATTCCAGGAAGCTCGATCGTTGCAAGGGCGACTCGATGATAGTGATGAATTGTAACACGTACACGCGTGAGCAGAGCCAACATGTTCCAACTTTGTAATAATCATAGCTGTCGTTTCATAGTCCCTCATCGATCATCCTCAGGCTGGTCCTGCGGAAGTACATTGGCATGGGTTGGGCCAGCGGGCCTGATCGAAACGGCCTTAGATGAGCGACCAATTTTTTTCCATCACGACACAGATGCAACCTGAGTGGACCGTATTAGTATCTGTAGATACTCAACGTTCTCGACGTCATATTCTCTAGCAGCCATGTTGCTAGGCTGAGCCTGAGTCACTGTACATATGGTGCAGTTCACTTAGTCACCACCTAATCTGTGCAAACATTTTACCACTGGAAAAAAGTCCTGGATTTCTTAGTCCTCTGGCCAAATGACATATGTTTATGCTAAGAAAAGATCCTCCAGAGGAATAATGATTTAGTCAAAAACTGAGGGTAGAAAAAAAATTATTTGAGCCAGATTGGCCACCCTATGAAAAATGTACACATATCTCAAAAACTGTATGGTGCCAATCACTTAGTCACCACTACTTTTGTGCAAAAATCATAAAAGAAAATCCCTGATTTATTTCTTCCTGGGAAAATGCTCCTTTTGGTGGGCTGGAAAAATCCCAAAGGGGAATTAAAGTTAGACTCAATATTGAGGGAGTTTTTATTTCCACCCATCCCTGAATTTGTGCATGGCTGACAAATCAGACTATTTTATTACAGTTGAACCCCTCATAACGCATACTCCTTGGTGGACGGCCCAGGGTATGCATTATGAGGGGCCACGCGCTTGGAGAGGTATGCCAAAAATAGGCTCGAAAAATCACCAGAAAATCAGAAAAAATCAGAAAAAAATAGAACTGCAGATATGTGCTGAATTATGGTACAGAGGTAAATGTAGACTAGCTTTAACAGCTATATCTAAGGTAACATCTATGATCTCTTGAAAAAATCAGTTAAAATAGCATTTTTCATACCCCTGGTTTCCTCGAGGCGGAGCTGCCTATTGAATGAACCCAAAAGGGCCTCAATCTTCCGTGCCATAGGGTCATTCAAGTCGCTGGTGTATTTTTCGATGGTCGACACTGCCTTGAGGATGTCACGACGTGTTGGACAAGGCTCAACAGGATCGTTCATCAGGAAAATGACAAATTACTTACAGCCCTTATTTGTCTTAAACTTGTCTTATTACCGTCTGGTACCTTGTATCGGTCTTAGAATACCTCATATGGTCTGACTTCTGTTTACCGTAAGACTTTGGTTGAAGTCTAAGGTGCATAAGGGGGTAAGGCACGTAAGATACCTATCCTATCCTATAAGACTTCGGTTGAAATTCAAGGTGTGTAGTAAGACACGTAAGACACCAGATACTGTAAGTAAGGCGTTTCAGAATGCAATCTCGTTTGCATGGTGATCAATAAACTTATTAACATAATAGGCTTGAAAGGCCATGAGGGAGTCAAAATGGCTAAAATCACGGGGCAAGAACAGCTCGCCATATATCCCAATCAAATGGGCTCCTCGTACGATAGAATCGACGTGAACAATTGATGTAACTTGAGT
>QMFE01001193.1:0-10389 GCA_003314665.1 Tricholoma sp. MG77
AGTATTTTCATCATTTTGTTGGGTCAGGTTGTCATTACAAAGTTACCTTAGACAGGTTGGTGGTGTCCCGACAACAACCGAGCAAATTGAAATTACCAAGAAACGAAGTCGGCTTCTTAAACGACTCTTGGATCATCAAAGGAAAGCAAATCAGTTCCTCCAACCCGACTCATCATCAGAAAATATCAGTACCTCCTACGAACCTTCCCAAGTCTTTGTTACCAGTGACGATGGTGAGATAGATTTAATACCTTGCCTGGTTTCATCCAATCCATTCAATGACATCGGATCGGGATCCTGGCCTGAGACCTTCATCATAGTGATGCTGTCATCTATGACATCACAAGCCATTAGAGAACGTGGGCTTGTGGAGCTGGCAAAGCTTGAGATGGAACTTCGGAGTGGGCAGTGTAACGATAACCTAAAAGGGATCAGGCTTATGCTGGGAAAGAAGGCATTCTTGTTCATTACGAAGATCAGACCCAAAGGTCCTAAAACAGGGAAGACGAAATCATGGGATAGTATTCACTCTACCGACCAGGTGTTACGACTCTATGCTCAAAACTATTAGGCCGCCAGGGAAGCACTAGCCTCATTGGGAGCTTCAAAGGAAACACTTGATTGATTCCAGACTCCAGATCGCAGCCATCTGAAGACAAGTACCACATTGTTAAACCAGAAGGAATCGGGATGGAAGCATGATTCATTGCCATGGTTCTGGTACATGGATGTCAGTGGTGACAGTTTGTCATCTAGTTATATGAATGAATGTAAGTGGTTGAAAAATGATTGATTGTAGAACTAAAAATATTTCTAGTTCACTGTGTTAACTGGCTAAGAGCAAAAGCAGCCTTTGATAGAGTGACTGAGGAAAACACTCTGGTTCGGCATGAGATGAAATGGACAACGGCATACTTCAACCATCGAGCATCAGAGTGGCAGAAAAGAAAGGAGGGTGTAGTCTCCCTAGGACACAAAATATATGCTTCAAAACAGGAAGCGATGTGGAAAGACTTTGCCAACACAGCAAGGAGCCGGTTTAGTAAATTGGGTGTTAATATAGATTGAAGTCATAAAGCAGTGAATTCTGGATATGTGATATATTTGTAGACTTGATTCCTAGGATTCAGTGAATTGGTAATTTCTCTTGATATGCCAGGATTCAAGGTATTTGTTTTATACCCAGTGTGTGAAGTGGTTCCAATCTGATATGGAGCCAACATTGAAGGATGTTGATCTGACATGGTGCCCTGATCCAATATTGGTGGCCGATATCTGACATCTGGTGTTCTGATGCAATTTGGTGTGGTATGAATATGAAGTGTTGTGATCTGATATGTTTGTTCGACCCTAACATTTGCAGGGTTCCGATATGTAAAGTATTCCAATCTGACAGGGGAATAGTGACTAAACATGAAGTAATGTGATCTGTTATGTTTATTCGACCCAATATGTAGTGTCCTGATCCGATATTTTTTGGCCGATATGAGAAATGTTCCTCTCTGACCTGGGGGGGTGGTGTGAGATCTTGAAGTGTTCCGATCCTGTTACAAACTGAAAGAACGTGCTGGAGTGGGAGCTACAGCTATTTAACAAGCACGAGAGTGCAAGGAAGTGTGGCGCTCCACAATTATGTAAGGTGGGTATGGCATAACATAATTGAAATAGTAGTGAATGAATTTCAAATGAATGAATGAAATGAACTAAGAATATGGACATGAAATAGAATTGCAAATTCGGTTGCACACGGCATGACCCAGGATAAGTGCTATGCGCAAGGCGAGAGCACAGCGGAGCGGATCAAATGATGATAGAGTCGCATGGTGTGCATGCGGAAATAGCTCACACAAGAATAGATATGGGTTGCGATGCAAAACACAGTTATTCCACAAAAACGGATGCACGAGGTGCGGGGAGCTCAGGAGACATGCAGAAGCGGAAGCGTGGCACGTGACACGTGTGTGGGGTGCGCATGATGACGCTTGACTGTGCGTCGGTGCGCGGGAGCACGGAGATAGTGGACGGATGGACTTTGACCATGGAGATAATGCAGAAGTGCTCGCATGAGCGTAGCAGCGTGTAGAGAGCAAAGCACTAGCTGGAACAACTTGTAAATTGGCAAGGGGGTTCTAGGGGGTGTAGGGGATAGTCACAGGTGTGACAAATGTCACAGGGAGCATAGGAAAATGTGTCACAATGAGGGGGGTAGTTACGGATCATAACAGATCCAATATCTTTGTTCGCCCCGAAATGAAGGGTGGCTGACCCGAAGCGATATTTTTGGGGGATACGTGAAGTGTTCTGATCAGACATTGGGTGAGACCCATGATGATTTCCGATCCGATTTATGTTTGGGCTGATATGTGGAGTGTTCCGATCCGACCTGGGGAGTGGAGTGGCATCTTGGTGTTCTTTCCGATCTGATATATTTGATGGATGTGACATATGGTATCCCGACCCGATTTGTGTGGCCGATATGTGAAGTGTTCAGATCCGACATGGGGTGGTGTGACTCATGATGATGATTTCTGATCTGATATATTTGTTGGACCTGACATATGGTATCCCAATCTGATATGTTTGGCCAATATGTAAAATGTTCCGATCCGACCTGGGGGGTAGTGACATCTTGACATGTTCTTTTAGGCTGATATGTGAAATGTTCCGAACTGACCTGAGGGGTAGGTGTGACATCTTAGTGTTCTTTCTGATCTGATATATTTGTTGGACACGAAAGGATTCCTGATCCGATATTTGTGGCTGATATGTGAAATGTTCCAATCCAACCTGGGGGGTAGGTGTGACATCTTGACGTGTTCTTTCCGATCCAATATATTTGGTGGACTTGACAGGTATCCTGATCAGATATGTTAGGCCGATATGTGAAATGTTCCGAACTGACCTGGGGTAGGTGTGACATCTTGGTGTTCTTTCCGATCTGATATATTTGTTGGACAAGACAGGATTCCCGATCTGATATGTGTGGCTGATATGTGAAATGTTCCGATCTGACCTGGGGGGTAGGTGTGACATCTTGAAGTGTTCTTTCCAATCCGATATATTTGTTGGACCCAACATGTGAAGGCAGCCAATCCGACACGTGGTGTCCCGATCAGACATGTGGTGTCCCGATCAGACATGTGGTCTCCCAATCCGATATTTTCGGCCAATAAGTGGTCTTCCTGAGAGGTTGTTGTGGAATTTCTCCAGTGTAGCAGGGTCATTTCATAGCTAGGCTCAGACTATCACATATACTGGATCAGAACACTTGATATCGAGTCAGAACACCACATGTCAGATTGGATCATGTAAACTCTGCAGTATACCCTTTCAAAGCCTATCAGTAGTCAGCATTCTTTACATCGGGTTGGAACACCACTACCTCACGTTGGGTCCCTACTCTTCATATTGGATGGGCTTGACACTACATTTACATATTGGGTTGGGTAACACAAATATTGGATCGGAACATCTCATATCGGGTCACACCACATGTCGGATAGGCACAAAGACATCATCCCAAGGATTCAAATTCATGTGAAGCATAAATCTTAGGCCCTCACCCTCTCCAGTGTCTGTGATATACTTGTCTTGTTAAATATCGGGTCCGCAACTTCATATCTATTTAAGAGAAATATCGGATTGGAACATCTCATATCGGGTCACCACATGTTGGATAGGCACAAAGAAATCATCCTGAGGATTCACAATTATCTGAAGAGTAATTCTAAGCCCCTCATCCTCTCCATTGTCTGTGTTATACAAGACTTGTTAAATATCGGGGTCAGCACACATCATATCAGTTTACACAGCCATATATCGGAAAGGATATTCAGGGGTCAAGTGGTATACTCCTTGTTGGGTGATTTACACATTAGGCTGAAGATAATGTTGTTTGTGCAAGCAGACTACCATAGTGGTAGGTTAGAGGAACTCTGACGTTGCGAAACAAAGGCATGAGAAGCTGTTTTGGAATTTCATTCATATCTCCAGTGGAGCTGTTACGAACCGTGAACGGGCAAGGAAGGACGAGGTCATAGGAAGAATTGGATACAGCTCAGCGGTACTGGGGACAGTGCGGGAACGTGCACTGAGGACTTAGCTGATGTTGGGCGGACGCGGAGCTATGCTAAAACACATGGTCTTGGCTTCAACCACTTTCCCAATAGGGTTGCACCTCTTGTTCGGTATCTGGGTGGACCGTAACTTCGGAGCGAGAACTGTGGCGGTCGTGCGTGCACACGCGAGAGCTGCGTGTGAGCGCGCGCGGGTTGCGGCAAGAGATGAACTTAATGAGAATGGGGAGAAAGTGTTCGAAGTCGGTTTGATTTTCGATTAACAAGTGAGTTACAAGGAACTTAGCTATGTAGGAAGAGCGGCACTCCATGCGCGGAGCGGCGTAGCTCGGATAACCATACTTAAAATAAAAGATAATGACGAGCGAATAGGAAGGTGGATAATAAAAGCGTGAGTGAGATGGTACTGAACAAGTAAGAGGACAAATGCGAGAACGTATTGGGATGCGCAGATCGTTCGGCAAGGGGGTAATACCACATGGACTTACGATGGCATGGAGACGAGGTAGTATTGATGACCGAGATGAACGCGAAGGTGCGAGAGCGAGAGAGCGGCACAAGCGCGATGAGCGAGTCAGGTAGGGGTTATGGAGCGTGGTTGCACGGGACATAACAGTATCCCCCTTTTAGGACCTTCTCCCAGAAGGGCCTAAGACTTCAGGACAGGAATATGACTTGACTGGAAAAACAGACACGCAAATAAATGAGTGAACATGACTAGAAAATGAGCGAAGGATAAGCGGGAGATGAGCGATACACATAACAGTGCATAGAGTAGCGAGGTTGGCGGCGACAAAACACGTTAGGCGGCAGGAAAACGCTACATCAGGCGGGCTCGAGACGCTGATCACAAGAATTTGATGGGAGCTAAGAATAGTTGATATCGATCAAAAGATTGAGACCTTGACAGGATCAGTGATGGGACAACACATGACCAAATATTTTGACAGGAGGAAGCTTCTTTTGGTTGAATTTTCACTTCAATCTTTCTAACCCCCCACATCAACCACACCTCCAGCGACATGTCGGAACAAATGCCTATCCGCAAAACCACAGGAGCTCGGACCGTCCCCTGCGTCATTGTGCCAGCGATGCCCCAACGTGCCTCAACCCCCATCCTCATCCTCTCGGACAACGAAGGCAAAGTAAAGGTGGAGTTGGAACGGCAGCAGGTAGCACTGCAGGCGAGGATCCAGGCGATTGAACGAGCGGCGGCAGAGAAAAGGAGGAAGAAGGCGGAGGAAGCTGAACAACTGGAGAAGGAGAGAAAGGACCGGGAGCGAAAGAAGAAGGAGAAGGAGTGGCTGGACGCGCGGATCGCGCAGCAAAAGCGGGAAAGGGAGAACAGGAGTGGGGAGACATCTGCGCGAAAGCGCAAGGTGTCGACGGCGCCCGAGTCAGACGACGAGGAAGAGGAGGGCGAGTCCATCACGGTGCTCCACGTGGCGCACAGACGCGGGATGCTCTCTTGCGTCAAATGCACGGAGGCAGGGCGGACCTGCACCTGGAGTTACTGGGCGTTGAACGTCCGCCTGACGAGGTGCGACCCGTGTAGGGATGATCCGGGGCGACAGGGTTGCCAGTGAGTGGCCAAAACTTTTATTTCTTTTCTAGATTTTATTTTCGTTGCCTAGCATGCCTGGTCAATCCAGGAAGAAGGAGACGAGTGGTGCGAAGGCGACGGGTGCGTGGCACGCAGCAAAGCGCCCCCGCACGGATGAGTACGCGGGATGGATCGAGGGGAACGGGGTGGAGGAACTGGCGGCGACGATGCGCGACCATACGGTCAAGCTCGGCAAGTTCACCGCCAAGGTGACGGAGGTTTTGGAGGAGCTGTGCGACTATCAGAGTATGATGGT
Organism: Tricholoma sp. MG77; assembly: GCA_003314665.1. NCBI lineage: Eukaryota > Fungi > Basidiomycota > Agaricomycetes > Agaricales > Tricholomataceae > Tricholoma > Tricholoma sp. MG77. The sequence continues at coordinate 5,936 of QMFE01001193.1, forward strand.
GCACGAGGTGGCCAAGCACTTCGGGAGGATCGAGGAGCGCACCACGATGGCGACGGAGCGCTTGACAGAGGTCGTCGAGGCGCTCCTACGGGAGTCACGAGGGTCGAGGAAGGGATCTGGAGTGTGGGAGGTGGAGGAAGATGACGCGGCGGTGGAGACGGAGACGGCGGCGGCGGCGACTACAACCGCGGCGACAACGGCGGCGGCGACAATTGTCGTCGCGCCTAAGGTCGACGAGAAGGAGAGCGGGAAGAAGGTGGGAGGCGAAAAGGAGAAGGAGAAGGAGAAGGAGAAGGAGGGAGGAGAGGAGCGCGAGGTCGGGCACGCATAGAGAGCATCTCCAACGAGGTCTCAAAACGTCCCTGTCGCCTCCTTACATCAAAACAACTGGCGCTATGCGCCAATTATTTCATTTTATATCGAATTTAGTTTGTCTTTGGCCCTGAGTGAGAACGGCGAGAATAAGAATGGAGTGAACATGAGTACTGAAGACAGAAGTGTGTGCTGCGCGTGAGCGCAGCGAAGTGAATGAGCGCTAACGCACGAAGAACGTGATGCACGGTGTTGCAACGCGTGCGGATCAACATATAAGCCAGCATAATAGGTTACCTATCCCCCTTTCAAGGGAGGCTTCCCAAGCCGACAAACAGGAATAACTAGAATGACAGATTTTGCGATTGCTGCGGATTGACAGAGTACAAGATAGTAAGGGTTGCCAGGCGGTAGCGCGCGAGCGAAAGCGACGCGCGCAATACCAGGAGGGCACGGATGTCAGCGCCGAAAGAAAACAAAATATTTGCCCTAAATGCTAAAACCTCGATGGGCGCTCCACCAATAGTTCTCGCCTAACGCTAGGCATTTGTGAACTGGGGAACTGTTGCAAGTCCAGGCTAAACAAATCATAATTTCACATGCAGCTCGGTGCGCACAGGAGTAGACAGATTGACACAAGGTCTTTTCATTCAATGCTGGTAGAATATACAACAGCGGAACGTACATACAGGAATACCAAAAGATGTTGAGGATAAGAAGGGACTGGAATTGAGCGAACAAATGAGCGAACACATCGTGGACTCCCGTGAAGGCGCGCGGCGGTAGGATGCTTTACCAAGTGCGTGGGACTGCCGCGGCAGGCTAAGCGGTGGTGGAAGCATTGGCGGTCGATGTGCGTGCTTTCGCAGCGGATGTCGAGCGCAGGCATTCCTTCACCTGATGGTCGGATGCGCCACAGAAGAGACAAAGCTTGTTGTCCATGCGACGTTGACGCTCTGAAGGTAGGAGTTTACTGTCCTTGCCCAATAAAGGGTTTGGTACAGTGGATTTGGAGGAAAAGGAGTTGGTAGATGGATTGGCAGACGAAGATGTGTTACTGGAATTGGCAGAAGAGGAAGACTTTCCCCTGGAATTACTAGAATTGGACTTGTCTTGCGACTTATCGTTAGACTTGTCCGATGACTTGTTGGTGCAGCTCTGTTCGCGCGAGATTTCCGCTTCGTGCTCCCAGTGGCGGGCGTCGATAGCTTGCGCCATAGTACGGAGAGCACTGAGCAAGTCAGGCTTACCGAGGTCTGTAACCCTAGTCTTGATACGGCCAGGGAGACCATGGTAGAAGCAGCGACGCAGAGCAGCATCGTCATACCCAACGCGACCTGCTAACCTGTTGAACATGACGACGTACTTGATGATGCGCTGGTTGTCCTTCATATTGATGTTGTCGAGGCGATCTTCAGCATCACCTACAGGATCGAAGGGACCGAAATTGGTGCGCAAGTCCATCTCGAATTTGTCGAAGTCATGGAGCCAGGCTGCAGAGCGAGTAGGCGAAAGGATGTCTGGCTCAAACCATTCGAGCGCGGAACCACGGAGGTAGGAGAGAGCATAATTCACATGCTGAGAAGCGTCAGTGAACACTCGAGGTCTAGCTTCGAAATTGAGCTTCAGGAGTACTAAGAATTGCTGGAGTTTCTCAGGATCGGAACCGTCGAAAGTTTCAGGTTCACGCGGCTTAGTCTTGGAGTCCGATGGTTCACGACTTTGAGTAACGAGTTGCGTGAGACAGACAAGACTAGAGGCGATAGCCTGCATAGGATCAAGAACTGGGTCAGGAGTGGGTTGAGGAGCGGCGCGGACGCACAGTAGAAGTCGCGTGCACCGCGGATGAACGCGCGGCACGTGGACGACCAGCTTGAGCGCCTAGCCCACCGCGTGGACCCGGAACATGCTGAGGATACTGAGGTTGTCCAGAATAGTATGGACAGGGTGGAGGCAGCAGAGCTGCCAAAGACAGCCAAGGCCGAGCCCCACCATGGGAAATGGCGGAATGATCACCCAAATCAAATTCGCTTGTGAAGATCTGATGGGCTTTGGGATCTGGAATAGGGGTATGATCGCAAGACGGAGAGCCGTGAAAATCTTCAGCTCCTTGAGTGTCTTCAAAAATAGGACCCTCAGGGACTTCAGTAGCTTCATCAGCTGGAGGATAATCCTCTTCGTCTGTGTTTTCTTCATCTATGGTTTCATTCTCTGGAATAGGATTCTGCTCAAGTTGGTGTGAATCACCGGGATCTGGCGAGTGCTCGCGCTGAGAGCAAGTCACGCGCAGAACTGCGCTTGCCAAACCTACACCAGTACGACACAACGTGGAGGTGCTGCGAGACATGAATTTTGGGAACCAGAATACCAAACAAGATGGTGACTTGTTAATACTGTTACGAACCGCGAACAGGCAAGGAAGGATGAGGTCGTAGGAAGGATCGGATACAGCTCAGTGGTACTGGGGACAGCGCGGGAACATGCACTGAGGACTTAGCTGATGTTGGGCGGACACGGAGCTATGCTAAAACACACGGTCTTGGCTTCAACCACTTTCCCAATAGGGTTGCGCCTCTTGTTCGGTATCTGGGTGGACTGTAACTTCGGAGCGAGAACTGTGGCGGTCATGCATGCACACGCGAGAGCTGCGCATGAGTAGAGCGGACGAGCGTAGACGAGCGCGGCGTGAGTGCGCGGACGTGCGAGTGAAGCGCGTGCGGGTTGCAGCAAGAGATGAACTTAACGAGAACGGGGAGAAAGTGTTCGAAGTCGGTTTGATTTTCGATTAACAAGTGAGTTACAAGGAACTTAGCTACGTTGTATTTAAGCTACGTAGGAAGAGCGGCACTCCATGTGCGGAGCAGCGTAGCTCGGATAACCATACTTAAAATAAAAGATAACAACGAGCGAATAGGAAGGCGGATAATAAAAGCGTGAGCGAGATGGTACTGAACAAGTAAGAGGACAAATGCGAGAACGTATTGGGATGCGCAGATCGTTCGGCGAGGGGGTAATACCACATGGACTTGCGATGGCATGGAGACGAGGTAGTATTGATGACTGAGACGAGCGCGAAGGTGCGAGAGCGAGAGAGCGGCACAAGCGCGATGAGTGAGAGCGAGAGAGCGGCACAAGCGCGATGAGTGAGAGCGAGAGTGCACGCGGTCAATGACGGGCGAGTGTGTGCTCCATGCGCAGACGTACGCATGCAGATTGCGCTCGAGTGCGCATGGATGTGCGAAGGCGTAGCACCTATGGAACGATAGTTGCATGATTATTTGGAGTCAGGTAGGGGTTATGGAGCGTGGTTGCATGGGACATAACAGGAGCATACTGATGAAGTAGCGGTGTTCACTTGACCCCTGAATATCCTTTCCAATATATGGCGGTGTAAACTGATATGAAGGGAGCTGATCCGACATGTGGTGTCCCGATCGGAGTTGTTTTGCAAATAGGTTAATTGTTCCGATCCAACATGGGGGGGTTTGCCTCATGCTGATCTCTGAGCTGATATATATGTTGCACCAGACACTTGAAGACTACTGATCTGACATGTGGCATCCCGATCCGATATGTTTGGTCAATAGATATGTTTGGTCAATACTTACAATGCCTATCAGTAGTTGGCATTCTGTAAGTCTGCAGACTCACAACAGTACTAACACACTTCATTGTCAGCCCCCGATCAGTACCCCGATCCCATATACCAACTCTTCATTCCTATACCATTGACAACACTAATATCCATGACTCCATCATTGCAACAGTCGGGCCCTGCTCAGCACCCAACAACCATCACCAATGACATCAGCGACATTCCTGATAACGCGTCACCAACATCATTACCTGAACAACCAATGTTCCACAAGACAACAGATGAGCCTGATGCAGCTCTCAAGAAACACATGGCGTGCCTGATGCAGCCTTTTACTTACACAGTCCAAAGGTCCTTTGATATAGACTGTTATTTTTTAATATTCAACCTTCGTTCCCACTTCTGTGTAACGAAGATACCTTGATCCTGTCTGACTTGCCCACCTCAGTGTTGGTTGCCTAACCTGGCTCCCTTCCACATTCTTTACATCGGCAGGCCGTTCAGTGTATTTCATTCAGTATATATGGTCCAGATACTGGTGGCTTTT
>QMFE01001194.1:0-11898 GCA_003314665.1 Tricholoma sp. MG77
GCATCAGAGATGGAGGTACCTGCTACTAAGGCAGAAAATGATGAAAAGAGTCAGTGACATCTACAATTCAGCCTTTACTCTTTCTCAATCCATCCATCCAGGTTTCACCATTTTGTGTGCAAGTAACAATGACTACTTGCTAGTGAGGAACATTGCTGATGGTGGAGATCCTTACAAGGATAAACTCAAATCATGGGCCATGGACAAGTTCACGCGAAATATGATTGACTGTTCCATGACTGATAACCCCACAGGAGTGTGTACACTGCTGACCAAATTTGTCGGCTGGAGAAGACCCAAGAGTCCATTCTCGGGCCTCCAGGGGAAATGGAAAGCTAAATTCGACAAGACGACATCTAGTTACATCGGGGGACTCGCTCTCGAAAGGTCCCACCATGCTGTACCGACGCGAAATGGTGAACGATGTTACGGAATTGCCACTACCTTTCAAGAGCCGAGATCATTAGATGCTCCAAGCGCAGGGTCAAAATATGGTGAAGGGATGGACGATGATGTTCACATGAGAAAAGAAATTCTTGAGGTACGTCATGACATTCGAGCGAGATTTGAGATATGTCAACATGTAATGTTTCTAGCTCGGCGCCTTCTCGGCAATGAAAGGCCTGGAGTGGGGGCCAGCAGACTTAATTGATAAAATGCATACACAAGCTGCTGTCGTAAACATGCCTCGAATCGGCATTACGGACAACATTTGTTATCCTGCTTTTCAACTCGACATTGCCACTGCAGTTTCTGAGTGCCCCAAATCAGGTATTGTTCATTTTCATTCGCAGATCTGGAAGCATCTAACAGGCTATACAATTGAGGTGTTCAAGTGGTCTCTAGGTTGCGCTGCTGGTACACACATCGATGGCAGCAATTCTCCAGCATGTCCAACTGCATTGTCAAACTGGAGCAAGCCTCATCCAGATGTAGACAAAGAGTTGTTCAGCATCCTCAATTGGGGTATCTCTTGGGTAATGGAAGAGTTTCCTACGGTGTATTTCTCTGGTCTCCACTTCCATGGGGGCAGCCAACCCTTCTACTGCACTCCACGTCGGGTCGGCGGCAACAAGAGTTACAACCGCTTAATGTTGATAGGGTATCCCCCAAACGAATCCTTCAATGGCACCAGTTCCATGGCATTTGCAGCCTTACCAGACGGAAAACTCCTCAAAAGTTACCGAGAGATGCGGTTGCCTGCATAGGTACAAACTATCACATTGCCGTTGTTAATCCAAATGATAACTACAGGAACATGGGACAACCTCAATGCCGTTCCTGCACCCAGACAACATTCACCAAGGATGGGTGCTGCATTATGGGCACTGACAACTATATCGACTTTATGATCCATTCATTCGCACAGCAAACGACTTATTATATCAGCCAAACCGATCCAAAGGCACTGCTTAGGTTCGATCGGGATCGATTCTTTTCTAGCTTTTCCTATGCAAATGATGAAGGTATACATGTTGGTCTCAAACCCTCTCCCTATCGTCCTGGATGGAGTGGGCGTGACACGGAGATCGGTACAGTGTATAAGGAAAAGTTGGATGATCTTTCAGAAGAAGCGTTGAGGGCATTGCACAATTCCGATTCTAGTTCCGAACCACCATATGCAAACGACATTCTACTTTCTGCGAAAATGCAGTGGGAGGAGCACTTACACGAAACATCCATGTCCATTCCGATTTGTACCGTTACAGAAGCAGTGTCCCCATGGAATGTCATTGGGGGATGACCTAGCAACAGAAAAGGTTTGTCTTGCACATTCCACTTCCATTATTGCATTAACAACAGTTTGCTACTACAGGGATAGTGGAACGGTTGCACAGTACCAAGAAAGAGACATATGCGGGAGATCTGGTTTGTATTAAGTCGAAACAGAAGAAGCGCGAATGCCAAGTCAGGCCCATCGGTAAGATCGATCACGTTCTATTCCATGTAAAACTCAAAGTGTCCAGCTAAGACAAGGAAGACGAGCAAGAAGCACGATGGCAACAATTCGGAAGAGGAAGATGAGACTAAAAGCGACTCTGAAGAAGGATCTGACATGGAGGGTGACGATAAGATGGAGGCATTTCTTAAAGATATAGAGCCTTCAGTTATCCTAAAAAACCACAGCAGTGATGGAGGGCCTAGACCCGGATTGCAAAATGGTATGTTTCAAGTACAATGGCTATACAAAAGTTGATACCAATTATATTCAGGGAAAAGGAAGATCAAACGCAAGAAAAATACAAAGGGAAAGAAGAGGACCTTTGCCAACATAGAATCTGATGATGGTGAGGTTGAGCCAGACATAGATTCGGACAACAACACGAGCAGCAAGGAGAGTGCTTTGGAAGAAGAGGATCGGCAGACTAACGCTGATAAATTTATCAGCATTGTAATTACTACACGACCACTGCAAGGTTGGTATTCATGTGGTAGATCCTGTTAGAAACTCATTCTGTACATTCAGCTGGCAATGCCAACTGCGGTAGCCTAGACAACAGGACCGGCAGGGTTCGGAATAACATGGGCATCGATTACCCAGGTTGGGGTTAGTAGTCCAGTATTTAACAGCAGGCTTACTCCATTTCATTAGCTGGAATGTTTTTTTCGCTAAGCAGTGCCCAAGACGGGATGTGCACAGATCTCAATAATGGAACTGAGGAAAGAAGTACGTCGCAAAGTTCGTGTAGTAGGCTTCGGTTCCAGGCTAATCTCAATCGATTTTAGCGGTAGATACAGCTGAAACCTCCAGTCATGACTCCAGTCCATGCAGTCCGCTTCGGTTGTCACCTCTCACAGCCATTACAGAGGAATATTTACTAGAGCTTCTTGGCTCCATTGAACATGTGTCGGGCAGCGACATAGCAGGAGCTCTGAGATACACCGACCTTATAGACTCAGATTTTCATATTGATAGGGGAAAGAACGATGTCCCATCAATCGTGGTCAATCTTCTATCAGTTCAATTGATTTATTGGGTGTCACAGCACTATCGATTTCATGCTGCAAGTAGTCCGCCACCGCATTTTACTCCTGAACCTTATACTGCGGGAATGGTTGGAAGGTGAAATCAAGGATTCATACCAAAACTATAGCCACTGGCTGCATCCTCTACAGTTCTGCGTACAGGGTTTACTTAATTCTCAGCCACGAACATCCACAGAGCTTCGTGCAGATGATTTTATTACTGGTTTTTCCCCAGCTGCCCCTATCTATCGCCATATTGGCCGTGTAAATTGTCTGTATGACCTAGAAAGTTTACCAACAAGACTGCAGGATAAGGAGACCCTGCTGGAAAAAATTCTTGTTCAATGGTTTGACTTTCCTTCTGACCCAAATTTCCGTTCACGGGTGCTCTTTCTTCAAGAGATTGTGGACGCCATAGGTTGCGACGCGTTGTTTCTTCAGCCTATATGGCAAATAGGGTCATCGATTTCGCAGGTTCTATTCAAGAATATCCCCCAAAATCCTACCAATCTCCGGAAGTGGGCTTTGAGTGAGCTCTGCCATCACACCTTGGCGCAGACCGACAGCAAATCAAGGGATATTCTGAGCCAAATTTGGCACCACTTCGGAAGACTGAGTCCTAGCGAGAAGTCTTTGTCTTCTTGGGTCGTTGAAGAGTTATCTTCACCCTCATGTGCTCCCAAATCTCCCTCACCTAGAAATGCTTTAGTACTCCCGGACGAGGCACAGATGCACAAGCTTGTCAGCCAAATTGAGCTTTTATACACATTTTTGGATCATCCACACCAGTGCATTATCATTCCTCACAATTGCGGCCGAACCCAAGAGGAATGCGATGCAAAGGCCATGGCCAAGTTCCTTGCACATGTTCAAGAAAATGCTGATAAAAAGATCCCATTCCGTGATTACACGCCCTCTCATCTACATATCCTGGAGCCAGGAGGGCCATTTAGCCCAGACATGGTATCCACCTGGGAGGGACTTTTTAGTGCATTGATTTTCAGAGGCATCACCTTTCACACAGATTTTCTACTCCAGCAAGAACAGATATTTCGACATCTATCTGATTGGCAGGAGTTATTCAAGAAGTTATCGTCAGTTCATCCCCCTATTTATTTCTGTGACAGAAACACCTACAGACAGTGCATGGATGCACAGGACGTCCGCCACATCCCTGCATTTTGGGAGGCATCAGGCGATTCAGAGTTGGCAGGATGGGTAAAGGATACAAGACCCCTAAATTCGAAATGTTATACAACACATTTCTCAAGGGGACCCTCAGGAAGCGAAAGGTGTTTCCCGGATTCGGAACCTTGAAGTCGTTTCTGCTGGCATCAGACTACACAATAGCTGGGAAGGCAACAATGCCATCGCCGGCTTCAGTGGGTAAGATAATATATGAAATCGGTCATGGGAGTGTGAAGGGACTGTCACGCTTGGGATTTGCTTGCACCAACATGGAGTCAACGGTCTGGGCTTTTACAACAGTCCATGATTATCTCATGCACATCATCCCAGATCATCAGCGTCAACAGATGGACTTTGGGGTAATATTTGTTGAGTATGCTCTCTGCAAATCTGGCCGGCTCGACACTAGTATATTCAGAAATGTGTATCAAAAAATGTAACTGTACTATTGCATACTGACTACGATGAATGACAAGGCGTTCATCCAAAAACTAAGCTAGAAGGCCAAGAACAATTACAAATAGAATATTAGGCATAAGAGCTAGGGACCTCCCGTTCGCGTGCGGTCCTATAGTGGGTTCGAAGGAACCAGCAGTGAAACCCACTGTGACTACGGAGTTGTTGACAAGGTCTCGTTTACCACCTCCCCACAGAGGCAGATTATTCAGTCTGTCAAAGCTATGCTCGTCAAACTTAAATCCCTTCTGCATCGCATCAAAGATGGGAACTAAAAAACAAAATCAGCACCACTGAAGCAATCTGAAGTCAGCGACTCATACCAGGCTGATCAAAATCAAGAAAACTCGGATAGTTATCCATGTTAACTTTGGACAAACTTCCACTTTTTGAGGGAGAGGAGTACTTTGACAAGTGAGCACCCAAATATTTTTTTGGAGCTAAGTTACGACCAGTATAACTTGAAATGTGCAGGATTTTCAATGAAAAACTCACAGCCTGAGCTAGCTCCCTCTTTCCATGTACTGAGCGCAAACATGGGCCCAGAAACAGGACCTGCAAGGTCGTGTACCCCAAAGGCATTGCCTAGATATGCCACCACCAGTTGGAATTCCTGACTGAGAGGGACTAAACAAAGACGATATACTCGTTTATCAGAATCATAGCCCGAGCTGTACAGGGTTCTGAGATAGGTTTCCCCAACGCAGCCTGTGATCAAGAATACCGCATTCTCCCCTGTGTCAGAGGTCACCAGTCTGGAATCTTTTGCCCTGACAAAGGACAAGCTTGCACAAGCAGGATTTAAGAAACATCCATAGCTTTCAAAAGCTAGGGCCGCATCCAAGTTCCTGTTCGGGTGTAAAACAATTACCAAAACATCTCTGATATTTATTAAAAACTTACTCTTTTTGTATCTCATACAGATCTGGCACAATCAGCGAATATTTTATATAACTATCAGTGTCAACAACATCCTTGGAACTATGTGGTGCCATGTAGACGTATCTGAAATAGCGTAAGGTCTCAAAATCGATGCAAGAAACAGAACCCTCCTATGGTAGTGGCTTCAAGGACTTGTACACATCCTTGAGGGCCTCGTCTTGAAGGCTTTCATTGAGTACAGTTCCATCTTTGACCACGGCTTTATCCTTTCTGGAACCTTCCAACATTTTTTCAGGGGTAGATTGTCTGTCTTCCTTATGTGCCATAGGTCTGTCCCCGATGCTGGAAACAACAGAAGTTCTGCGTTTAATTCAAAGTAATCAGAATAGACAGCGGTATTAATACATTTTTCCTTTGCGTGCCCTCTTCCTGGTCGGCTTCCCCCATTCAGACCTTTACGTCCATGCAATGTAAGAAAACCAGTAGACATTAATAAAGCAGCACTGACCTCTCATCGGACTCGTTGTTCACTAATGCAGAGTCGTCAATAAAGTCCCGATCATCATAATTCTCTTCATATACAAGTCTGGCGGAACTTTTGGACTTTTTTAAGGCCACACCCCTTGCCTTGGAGCGCTCCACGACAGGACAAGAGGGCCACTTGACATCCTCTAGCTCCGAATCAGATGATATGGATATAACTGAGGATTCTCATGGATGTGGACGAGGACTAGTATATTTCCCCTTTCGCCGTTGGAGTCGGCAGACTCAAGGGAACGGACTCGCGTCTACTACTAGACGCAAGTGGATGCGGGCACGGACAAGCAAAGATGAATTCCTATCTACACACACACGTGTCTATCTATGAGGTCACGTGACCGCTAAGGGAAATGCTGGACTCTGGTACAGGCTCTGGTACAGGCTCCGCTACGGGTGCTGCTGCCACGGTTACACTGTCTGCCCCTATTAAACGACAATTGGACACAAAGGTGAATGAAAATGCAAACAGCACATACACATATGGCCTAACTTTCTCAGGCTCTCTATCTTGTTCGCTTTCCCCTTCAGAAAACGGGGATCGTTCCCTGGTTCGTCTTAAGAACCAATCAATCCAAAAATGGGAGATAATGAATATAAATAACACCCACTCTTTCTTTTTCTCTCGCCTGCATCCACCGAAAATCAGCAAAAAGAAACCAGAACATGTGAATCAAACTTACCCCTTGGATTTTCTAGAATCTACGGTGTCACTCACTTCAGTCGAAATGGAGGGCTCTCTGGCACGCACAATCATAAGTCAAACAAAAATTCAAGACAGGAAAAAAATTGCCCAGATACATGCCTTTTCTTTTTTTGTTGGCTGTGCCTACTAAAAATAAAATGAGAAAAAAAAACATCAAGAGCACGATTTTTCATACACTTTATCTTTCTGCAAATCCCTGGGACAGTTTCCAGTGTCGCATTCCGATTCTGATCCGGAAGATGCGGTCAAGGATAAAGGTACTTGCGTCTTGGGAGGGTTTGTAGCTTTTCTGACAGTTTCATGTTTACTGTACGATGAACATTGAGTATATCAATATTCTATGGCGCAACTTACGGGCTTTCCTTTTCTGATGCATTATCAGGGGCAACAACATCGGCTGGACGAGGGCTGTACAAACATGGGAAAAACAAAAGGTTCAAACCATGGAAACAACAGACCTTAAAGTACTGTTGTAAGCCCCTTTCTCCATAAGTTTTTTCAGTCGCTGAGGACGAGAGGGGGTTGCTGTGGTATCCATACTATTACTGGCAGCAAACAAAGTTAGTGGTGAAAAATGTATAGGAAGGAAGACACACCCCATGTTACCCACTTCCTCTGGAGTTTGGCTGCGAGCATGCTTTTCGCCACGCCGCTCTGTTAAGGCCAACACTTTTTTTACAGCCATCTTTGGCACAACTCCAGGTTCCAACCTACCCAGGAGAAATAAGGCATCAGAAACAGTATTAATCATTCGACTTGATTGACAACATACTTTACAGTTGCAGGATCCTGAACGGGACTTTGGCTTCGAACGTGCCTTCCACCATGCTTGGCATCAGAAGGTGGAGCGGCTACCTCTTTCTTCTCAAGTGCCGGGGCCTGCTTCAAAGGTGATTTTGAGCGGCCCTCCACCCTAAGAACTGGGATAAAGCTGGAAAATATCAACATGTACGAAGAAAGAAACATACTCAGAGATGTCAGCAGTACCAAATTTAAGCTTCTTCGAGACGCTACGCAAGGCGGACGCCCTGAATGATTATAAGAAAAAATCAGGGAATGACCATATCATAAAAAATGTATATCTCACCTTTTGGAGGACACTACAGGCATATCATCGTATTCTGGGGTACCAGGTGTGGCAAGGCAGCTCTTCTTGGGGCTGCGCATAGCCACTTCAGATTCTCTGCGACATGAGATGTTAGCCAGTGATTAGCTAGAATACGGGACTCTTACCCTTCACTAGAGGAAACAAGTTTGTCATTTTTCCTTTTGTGCGACTTGGGCCTATGGACCCCATGTCAGAACAACCCCATTGGTACAACGGAACCTAGTACTAACCGCAGGATGTTTTCAACAGGAGGGAGTGAGTCTCTGCAGCCAATACATAAAAAGATGAATCGTCCGGGAATTGGTCAAATAGAAAGGACGTACGATGACGCTCTGTTACTGTGGGAGGAAGGTGCTGGTCTAATGACAGGTCGGCGATGAGAAGAAAAAATGTGGACATTGTACCAGGTGATTTTTTTGGTGCGGGCCATGTCGGTGATAGGCGAATGCAAAGCAATAGCAAAATGTAGATGGTTGTAAAGAGATAGGATTTGATGGTGGGGAACAAAAGCTGTAGAGGCTTTTTATAGTGGATTGGAACGGGAACAACCGAGTCAAGGAGGGAAAACCGACTTGGCGTTCCAGTATCAACAAACTCTGCAGAAGGGCGGGTGTAGCCAAGAGAAGCAGACAGACCAAATGAAATGTAGCTAACCTACTTACATGTCACAGAATAACAACTAACAACAGACATGTTGGCTGTTCAGCTTTTATGGAAACATCTGACACAATATACACTGCAATATCGTATATTTATCAGAAACATACATTTCCTTCAGAGTTAATGGTCTGAAAACACACTGACCTTGAGAAAGATAAGGCCGGGGCATCATGACATTACCCGCTGTCCAGTCAAGAATTCTAACCAAACGGGGGTATTCAGATAAACCTTGACAGTGAGATCGGTACTTATGTATTAAATCAGAAACTCAGACCCAAGCAAGACAGAAAACATTACACAAATATCATGAGCATATTCATGAATATGAGCAACATAACTCAGACAAGTATGACCTACTTTCCAAGCAGGTACTAGTTTGCAAGCAGCAGGGGACACCAGAAAGGCTGAACAATAGTAGAACTTATCAGTGCGACAGTAATTACACTTGCGAATACACTTGCGGATGTTATCGCAAGACAGCTACTTCCCACCCGCCAAACAAACTTTTGACTGGTGCATCTAACCCAAATGTGCGAAGATTAGCAACCTAAAGTACAATGATTGCGGGAAGACCCAGATGATTACACCACACCAACATGCTCCTGCGGTGTAACAAACTGTTGGCTTGTGGGTGTAACCCACTTGGGCAACGATTAACAAGCTGAAATTCAACGATCACGGGAAGAACCAGAAAATTGCCCCACCACCACCGAGCACCAGCGACATATTTTCCTAGCACCAAATCATGGATATCCACTATGATAGCAAGGCTGCTGGTAAGCTTCAACAGAGTTAATTCCTATCACTAAATTGAATGTGTACCTTAGCTGATGCTCTGGAGATTATCACCCAAACAAGAGCGGACAATGCTCACGCCGGCCCCCAATTATCTGAACTTACGAAGGCCAGTTCAGTGTTCCCTGGTGCAGTTCCCAACCTGACATATAACACTTACAGGATCCCGATTGGTTGTCTCATTATGGCACCATAGAGGAAACCAATCCTCAGTGATGGTGCCTGGCATTAAAGGCCGAAGACGAAACCCTGGAAGAAGCAATCTTAAGTGTCCAGGGTATCATCTGGCAAAAGGACTTACCCCCATTTGTGAAAGAAAGGTATGCCTAAAGTTATACCCAGAATGCATATGCTAACTACACACCAGCCTGCGAAAAGCTCGTGTTAGATTCCTCAAACAGTCTGTATTGATGACAGGATTACAAACCCCATCCTTTCTGGCGGCAGCGGACAACTTATCCAGCATCTATGTGGTCTTTACTTGGTGTGTTCCGCCCACCAAGTTACAAGCCTGGGTTCTGGATAACTATGAAGACTATTGTTCTGTAAGCGCGTCCAACAGGCTTTTCACGGCTAGATGGCAGCTCCAACCAATCCTGCCTTGGAACTTGGTCACGAAGTGGATCCCAATGGAAAGCTGGCTGAACTTGCGCAAGGTCAGTATTTTCATGGCGAGGACAACAAAGTTAGGTATTGGGAACAAACCGTTAATCACCTTGGAGGAGGTGATAAGTAAGTGCTAGAACAAGTGGACTGAGAAACATTCACAAATCTTATAACAGGTACATACCCACTTCCCCCACAAAGTTTCAGGTCGGGGACATTGTCGAAGCAAAATTATCATTCCTGGTGGTACCTTTGAGAGGTGGAATGTTTAAAATGATGGTAGTTCTTCGAGATTTAACCCTCCTAGATGGAAACTACACACATGTAAGCAATATTGCATTCATGACACAAACTGCGCTAAACTACTCCAAGAAAGCAACAGCAGCTCATGCTTTGTGCCAAGTCCAAGCAACCCCTGTCACGTCGCTGAAAAGACGAACGGGTTACCAAGATGAACAAGAAGGCAAGGCTAGAACGAAGTTAAGCAGGATGGAATTGGATCAACGGAATGAGCAATGAGCAATGAAAATTCCTTCAGGTCTTGTTAGAAATACTCACCTACTGTTGTCCTGCCTGGTCGTATTCTGGCTACTATTTTTGGCACCAAGGATTGATGACGACATAACCAGGCAGCTATGCTTGTTAGTTACCAGAGATGACATAAATGTCTTAGTTTCCCAGTTCCACACTGGTCAATCGGTGTTAATCGGCATTCTCGTTAATTGATTTTACATATTACCCACTTCACACCTTGACAACAGAACGATTTTTAACCTACAGTATTACTCAACTCAAACATCGGGTATTCTGAACATCCAGACCGTACAGGGGCACCAGAATTACACAGACCTGAGGCCATAAACTAAAAACTACAAAACCACTGGTCGTTGTGAGTGATAGGAAAGAAGAAGACAAAAAACAAACAGAGACCAATACAACCCCGGCAGAACAGCAATTGCCGATGGGAATTCTTGTAAGTAGCCAGTTGTTCAGTTTACCGAGACTGCAGAACAATTGAAGTCTATTCAATAATTCTAGTTCTATTCCGTTACTATATTCTACTTACTACATCCGGTACATGCTAACAATATGTTGGTGCGTGCTCTGTTGTTTTTTGGCTGCGGCCCGTGGTCCAGAGTGGGGCAGAGCAGGAGGTTAAGCCATCATCGACACATGTGGCGGCAGCGATGTGGCAGTTGTGCTGTGCGGCTCAGGGTTCGAAAGAGGGGGCTGGTGACTCGATTGGGGAGACGTAGGTCAGCCTGTAATTAGCACTGTTGTTCAGGAGCTGCTGCTGGTGGTTCTGAAGCAGGGGATGAAGTTGTGGTGGTGGTTGTCGATATTGAAGGTACTGATGAGGGCTATAGGCCGTTGACAATGGTGATGTGGCAGATGGCATTGTGGCAACGGACTAATGGTAGTCTTATTGAGAGGTGTCGTTTGCGTATCCGTGTCGATGATAGCAGTCGTCGTCGAGTTGCTGTTACATTGGCTGTTCGTTCAATCTGTATGCCTTCGTCGATTCGGACCTTGTGCGGCTGTGTCTATGGTGCGACGCAGTCTCTCTGGCTGTGTTTTGTCTCCCAAACCACTCGCCCCGCTGTTCTTCCTCTTTCTTCCCCATCCTTCACTCCCAAGTAGTAGTTTAACCTAAAAAGTAAAGTAAAGAGATTAGTTAATTATTCATAACAAGAAAAATCTTACTGCAGGCCCAAATGACCCACTTGTCATTTCGCCACCACTGTGAGACTGGTGGGGTATGAATTTCAGCTGTTTAAGTAACAAAATAGGAAATATCTAATATAAATGGCTGAATATATGGTGGATGAATTTGGGATGAATTTTCATACTGTAAATTTCAAACCTCAAATGGATGGAAGTCAGACATATTTTATTACAATTTTTTCATGAGTGAATAAGATGAAATTTCTTCTTGTAAATGGATGAATTATAGGGATGCTTTTAATACCATAGATTTCAAACATCAAATGGA
>QMFE01001197.1:0-10934 GCA_003314665.1 Tricholoma sp. MG77
ACCTTGTAGCAGACCCGTACCCATACCCGCCTGACCCACACCCGCGTACCCGCGCGGGTTTGCAAACCCGTGACGAGCACTAGTTATATGCAGCTGACATATTCCTTACACCACAGAAAAACACAGGTAGCAAACCAAAAGAGGGCTGAGCTGGGCAGGCCATGGCAAACAAGCTTGCAACAGTACAACGATGTGCAGCCCTCATGATAACAGGTGCAATGAAAACTACAGCAACAGACGTCATAGAGGTCATGGCAAACTTGGTCCCATTTCACCTACTCATTGACAAGTATCGACAAAGAGCTGCTGTGCAGCTAGCTACCCTGCCCCCAACACACCCACTCCACAAGCCAGTAGTGAATGCAGCAGGTAGATTGGTAAAGCAACACCCAACTCCATTACATGACCTCATGCACAGATATGGTCTGAACCCACAAAAGATCAAAACTATCAAAGCAGTGCGGTATGAGCCAGGATGGAAACCAAGAGTGGTAACAACCATTGCAAGCACCGTGGATGAAGCAATAGAAAGTATACTCCATGATAACCCAGATGCAAAGGTCTTCACTGATGGATCTGGCATGGAGGGGAAGATAGGAGCAGCAGCAGTCCTCTACAGAAATGGCAGACTGAAGACCGAACTACATTACAGGCTGGGATCCCAGAGACACCACACAGTATATGAAGGAGAAGGAGTAGGTGCAGTGCTGGGAATGAAGCTGATTGCCAGAGAACGGGGATTATGGTCAGCTATAATTTATATTGACAATCAAGCTTCCATTACAGCAACACAACTGACAAAACCAAACCCAGGGCACTACATTTTTAATGCGCTCAATGAAAGCATAGAAGCTCTAAAGAAGAAACACAGCAGAATTCATTTAACAATCAAATGGGTGTCAGGACACAAAGGGGTGGAAGAAAACGAGCTGGCTGATGAACAGGCAAAGAAGGCAATAACTGAAGGAAGTAGTGACACACATGAACTGCCAAAGATCCTCAAAAAGACGTTACCCTACAGCAAGACAGCTGTAAAGTGGGCATACAATGAGAAGATGAAGCACAGCGCACAAAAAATCTGGGTAGCCTCACCACACTACAAGAAAATGGAAAAAACAGACCCCACCACCCCATCAAACAAATACACCAACCTCATCACAACACTTCCAAGAAAACTAGCCAGCATTCTGTCACAGCTAAGAACAGGACACACACCATTAGCTAAGCACCTACATCGTATAGGGAAAATTAACTCACCAATATGCCCTGCCTGCCTACAGAGCGATGAAACAGTACAACATTTCTTCCTACACTGCCCAGCACATCAAGCAGCCAGAGAAACCCTATGCAACACTGGCAGAAGAGGTATTGACATTACCAAACTACTCATGACACCAAAAACACTATGAGCACTATTTTGATACGTGGCAGCAACTGGCCGCTTCCATGGCACATTTGGTGACATACCAGAAATGGAAGAAGAACAGACAAGGGGAAGACAGAGTTGACACAGCAAACGCAGGGGAGGAACAAAACAAGGCAGCAGAAAGGACAGAGAGAGGACAGAGGATACAATGACACAAAAATGACAAGCAACATAGAAAATATGGGGGAAACAATTTGGCAGCATCACACCATACTCTATCCATGGGCACTGCACCACATATTATTGTGCTACCAGCACTGCGAGTACCACTAGGGGGTAACTCAAAGCAGATGATGATGAGAACCCACACATGAGATACCATACAGACTAAACTACAGTTCATTTGTATTCTCTAACATATGGTATGGCACAAAAGAGATTAAATGGGAAAATAATAATAATAATAATAATGACACAATGATGCAAAAATGAAGCACCCACGCCTGATGACAGTGGAACCAACCCCAGGCCACCGCTGTAAGCCCCTGCTCACAGGGTGGTTACAGTGAGTAGTGACCACTGCCACAGCAGCAACTGCTCACGGGGTGGGAACAGGAAGATGCCAAGATGGCTATGATGACAAAGAGGGAGGCAATGATGACAAGAAGACAGGAACAGCAAGACCACGTTACCACAACCACTGCAGCACCCCCAACCACTGTCAAAAGCAAGTGCTCATGGGGTGAAAACGGGGAGCAACCTGGATGGATGGAGATGACAGGGAGATGACAACAACAAGGGAGAAACAACAAAGGGCCGAAGTGACATCGACGATGTCACTTGAGCTGTAGGCATGTTTTTATTTCTTTTCCCATTTCATTGTCTTGTTACTAACAAATCTTTTTAGGTACAAACATGTGATTTTGACTATGACAACAACTACTGGCCCCACCTGATTCACCCCCCACCACTGCTGTGGAGGCAGCTAAGTGGTAGCAAGGACCACCAATGATAATGACCAGGAGGGCTAGCGCTCATGATGAGGATGCCAACAATGGACAACTCAGCAACAGGGACACATACACAAATGTAGACACGAACAGGTGCATGCGGTGGGGGAAGGGGGACGAGGGGCCCAAACAATGTCTATTGTCGTTTGAGCCCCAGGTAATTTTGTTTTTATGTTTGCTTCTTTTTTTCATTCAACTTAATTCTTTAATTTCTAGGTTTTGCTGTTACTGTACCTACAGAAAACCACCACCACCATGAGCCACTGCTTGTGAAGTAGGAGGGACAGCAGGGATGGGTGACAAGGACAGGAGGGACAGCAAGGACAATTACCATAGGGCTGAGGGAGAGGGAGAGGACACAACAAGGATGAACACCACCACCACTACCCCCAACCATTGCCGTGAGTAAGCAAGGAGGACAGCCAACCCCAAGGCCCATGGATGACTCAGCACCTGTCCCCACCACTGCTCACAGGGTCGACCACAGGTGCTACAGACAAAGAGCTGATACTTGCAGAAAAGCAGTTTAAGCAGCAATCTAAGGCAAAATTAAGCAACATTTGCTTAATTCAGGAAATTACCCTACTTATTCTAAGCAAGATCTCCTTAACAGCCATTTGCTTAATTCTGCTCAATTTTGACTTTGAGGAGCATTAAGCATAATAAGTCAGCATCAGATTTTCCTAATGCAGTGGTGGTGATGTGCTGTGCTTTGTCATACTGTGATGGCATACCCAACCCGTGCTAATGCCTGTTCTTAGATTGCAACCCAGTCCAAAATAACCATAAATGAGAGAGTTTTGAAGCAGTATTGTCCATGGCACACAGCATGCAGGTGGGCCCCTACAATTTCAACTGGTTGAAGAGATGTGTTAATGACTCAGAGATGTCACACACTGGTTTATAAACCAGTACATACTTCCTGGCAAGTTGGTGGACGACTGGTAACATATATCATACATGGCATTGATGTTCAATTCTAACAGATCATCGAATTGTACAACATACTGTACCTGGACTTTTCAATTTCATGAGTTGTTCAAAAGTGTGCCATGCTAATCTTGCTCACAAACTCTACATCGCAATTCCGGTGGCAGTTTATAAAGATGAGGTCCGAGGTCACTTTAGCTGATACCAACAAAGCAAACAATGACTACAGTTGCAGACAAACAAACACAACAACTTTGATATCTCGTGATTGGGAATTTTCTAGAACAAACAGACTTCAGATTCAGATTCAGCTCGTCAAAATATGTCAAAAAACATATCTCAGAAGTTTTTCCCACAACATTTTAGGATGGCCAAATTTTTTGGGTCATTTTTCGCAACATTTTGTACCCCTTTTGAGGGGTTGAGGAGCAAAAATTGGTCATGGTCAGTATGTAATCAACAGAACTCATTGTTTACAAGCTCAATTACTCTTTTTTGGCAACTTTTTGGGTGATTAGTTGCTTAATGGATATCCACCATCAATCTGCTGTGAGATCAAAGTCCAATGTTAGAAATTGTTTATTATAATGTTTACAATTAGATATCCACCTGTGTCTATGTTTGAATTAACTGAAGTAAATCACCATAGTCTAAATGGTAAGCTTGAAAAAAATACACACATAGCTGAATCCCAACTTCTTTATTGCTGAGGGCTTTTCAAAGTAAATTGTACAACATAAGCAGTCGCATAGCTTTCGGATGTTGAAAATAAGCCAGAATAGTGGGCTGCCTATCAAACACCCCAAGAGCAGCCTATGGATATGAGTTTAGCTGCAAGACTATATATGATCAACATTGTTTATATGCCTGGTAAATTTTGCTACTCATGCCTGCCAATTTTAGATTTCTATCTTTTTACATGTTGCACCCTAAGGCTCATGAATTTCAACTGCGAAGTATTGTGTCGTGTCAATGTTGTGACACAGCATTGATGTCACATGATTAGTGCAAAGCATGTGACATTTATGACAGTTATTATTTATCCCTTGACAAAAACTAGGCCCTTCCAAGAGCAAGGTCTAGCCTAGGAAGGTGCAAAGAAGTTGATTCCAAAGGTAACTGGCAAAAAATTTCTTTTTTGGTGAAGTTTATTCATTTTATTATGGCCGATCAACTCGATGTAACCTCAATTTTATTATAAGATCAGGTGCAGCTAATCAAAAGGAGTCGATTGCGCTATTTTTCATGATTTTACCAATTTTTTTGGGGGGGCAGCCAATTTTTTGGGGTCAAAAACTCAAATTTTTGATTTCAAAGAATCGGCTTGTAGAATCTTGTTTATTATGCTTTAAACTACATGTTTTAATGGTTTTTAAGGTCTCAGAATGAGTGTGATGAGCCACAAAATTAGTTCCCAAAAAGTTGTTGTGTTTGTTTGTCCGCAACTGTAGGACCATTCGGCTCGTCGGCATGTGAAGTTCCGTAGAGCCAAACAACAAGGCCGTCGCAGGCCCATCGACATGATATCGGCTGCAACCAGTGTTCGAAGGACGGAATTAAAGATCCCATCACGCCGATCTTGGCACTGAGCACTGACTTTTGTACCGTGACAGGAGAGTCAGAACTTCGTCGATTCATCGATCCCGATTTTGAGCACCTCGACTGATAGAAATTTTTGAAACCTCTCTGACAACCAAACTCAAATGCCCTCAGGCCCGCCGTCCACAGCTATCGGTCATTAGGCCTCTCCAAAAAATTACACATATTGCGGTTCCTGTTCCTATTTGGGTAAACGGCTAATTCGTGAGTCACAATCGTCATGTCACAATCGTCCGTGAATCGTCGTGACGTCATTTATGTAAAGCTCGCTGCTAAAACCATAATTCATGGGTCGTCACCAGTGTAAGACATAGCTGGTATTTTCGTTTCAAAAGTCCTTCGGGGATCAAAAGCTCACTTCCGGCAATGTAATTGTTTTGTAAGGTTAAGGGTTTGATATGATCGGGGCGTTTGATGTGGGCTCGCATTCGAAACCACAGTCTACTGTCTCGGGCTATGTCACGGTATGACTTGGGTATGACGCTCCTACTTGCCACAACCCTTTATTGCTTTTCGTAGTCTCTCACAATCCGACATCAGATCTTTCAGATCCACCCCACCCTGGGTCGGTTTTCCCGGGTTTCAACCTTTCAGGCTACAATCGGATAAGCGGAACCTCCACACCGGCCTCCGAGTTAGGCTGAGGTCAGAGGTAAGACAAGTTGCTCGTATATTCTTTATTCTAAGCTGCTAATAGGTATTATCAGTACTACTAGCAACTCAAAGTAAAGCAATATGGCTCGTGATTAAACTTCGACGACGATCGGACGACACAACGTGTACATCACAGTGGCACGACTAGTCACGTATGTACCATGACACGACGTTTTATTACTTCACAATACATACCGCACAAATACTTTGAGGACATCCCGCCGATACTATCTCGACTGATAATCAAGGAAGTGCACACGGAACACCGCAAGCTTGCGGCGCGGAAAATGGTACTTGCGCAAATTACTTCGATTGAGACTCGGATCGGAGTCATATATTGCGGCTGTTACAGGGCCGCAACGTATAAAGAGGTCTTTTTGATGCTAGTCGTTGACCTTCAAGCTAAGAACGTTAACCAAGCTGGTCTTGTCTTAACTACTTGAAGCTCACTGCACTTTCTCTCATTCTCAACAAAATGCATTTCACTGGCATTTCTTTCCTCGCCGTACTAGCTACACTCATATCCGTAATTTCCGCCGTACCTATCTTACGGACGGCAACGGTCTCACCACACGTGACGACGGTGCTAAAGAACCTCGCTCCACAAAGCCGGTGACGTGAGTCAAGAGTCATGAATTCGAAGTCGCTGTCAGAATTCTCCAACTGATCATTATCTCTACAGCACGTCGACTCTTATGTACCGGTGCCATTGTTTCTTTATAAGACAATTGGAAGGTGAAAACCTGAGAAGGTTGCGCATACCTACCACCTTGGATAACTGCCCCGCACACCAGGACTGCCTGGAGTGCTGTACTTCGCGTAAAATGTTCCTCGACCTAACGCAGTGAATCTCCGATGATCCCACACACTGGCATGCACGGCATATACGACACCCGATGTGCTAAGGAGATGGCGTAAAATAACGAGACTGAAGAAGGGATAGAAGCTTCTTCGAGAGTTAGTTAACGTTACTCTTACACGGTACACCAATACGGAGCGTCATCAGTCACCAGGATGTATTAAGTAGTAGTACTACCGTCAATTTTACATGGAGCCGCCGAAGGCCTGCGGAGATCTGTGCCAAATAAACGAATCGTCGAATCCAGGCCATTCTGAGTCGGCTTGTTGGCTAGTGGGGATGTTGGTGGTCAATGGTCAAGGCAAGCTCTGCAATAAGCCACTGGGAAGCCCTCAAGTACCAGTGGTCTCAAGGTCATGCCAGCGGAGCCGCGGAAGCTCGAAACGGTGCAGAAGATCCCATGTCAGTCAAAAAAGTCAGATACTCCCAAAGATGAATGTTTATCCAGAAGGTTGAACCCTATGCCAATCGACAGAGTCCGAGTCAGATCAGTGATCACACTGGCATGTCAGAACAAAACAAACATTATCACAATTGTCCGGGAATTGAATATTGAATCCCCATGTGCTTTTGGCTGATAGGCCTCAGAACTGTGTACTGATAAGAATTGTTGCGGTTCACTGAGAGGTTCTAAATTGTGATAAGGCCCATGGACGATTGATACCCATGCCTCTGAAGAAATCAAAAAGAAATTTAACAGTTGCGCCTGCCGAAATCCTGTGCGGGTGATCGAACCCACGCCACATCGTACGGCAGGCTTGAAGCTTGTAACATTAACGAGTGTATCAGTATACTATCAGGGAATGTATGGCAGAACGCAACTCGCCTACTGTAGCGTACGCATCCATCAAAGAGAACAAACTGCAAGTGGTGCCAGAGAAAAAATCATCCCGAGCTTTCAGTGTTGGTTTCGGACGAATAAATTCTCAGTGAAAATGGATCTAGTCATTGGGTAGCTATAATAACTTGATAATGTTAAAAAACCCAGATTGGACCCTTATTCGATCGTGGCGGGAGTCGAACCCACCTGATCGGTTTAGCGTTTACCGTGACGCGTTATCATACAGATACACTACGTGAGGGGATGGGAGTTTGTAAAATGCGGTGGGATTTGAAAATCTGATGCGTTGCCCAACTGCGAAAACAAAATATGTATCATAATTCTCCTTGAAATTAAAAAGGACATTTACGGTGTTGAAATCCTGTGCTGGGATCGAACACACGACACGTCATGATCCTACGTCAAGCTTAAGCTTGAAACTTGTAATGTTTTGAACGAGTGTATCAGTATACTATCAGGGAACGTACTGTAGAGCGCACTTGCCTGGTGATTCGTGAAGTCTACGCATCCATCGAGGAGAACAAACTGAAAGCAATCGATTGCGTATTGCTTATTACACCTAAAGCTGTTGTGTTTTAGCTTAGGATAAATCCGAGTCATCCCGAATTTTTAGCGTTGGTTTGCACAGAACTTTTGACGATGAACGAACTGTGAGAATAGATCTAGTCCTCGGGGTAGCTATAATAACCTGATAACGTTAAAAAACAGAATGGATAATGGATTCTGGCGGGAGTCGAACCCATATGATCGGTTTTAGCGGGTTGTAGCGTTTTCGCGTTACGATTTGTTATCAGCATCATACCATTACACTACGTGAAAGAACAGGAGTTTGTAAAATGCGATGGGATTTGATGCCTTGCCAACTGCTAAAACAATATTATTTGGCGTCATGATTCATCGAGACAAACTTGAAGACACGTACGTGACGTCACTTGTTGGCCCGGATAAACAGGGTAGAACAGTGTGAAAAGATGAACTTGAACGTCGTGGCTGCAGTACACCACCGCTGCGACGTGGGTCAATGTAGCTATTTGCAAAGCCGAAAAACGAGGACAATGATATTGCTGCAGCACCGAGCGTTCTCAGGCTCCTTTGGGAAGTCAAACGTGTCGGGCATTGAAAGCCGCGTGCGACCATCGTAGTAGGCATGCGCCCACTGCACATCATCATGCCGTTGTACCATAAGGAGCTTGATGGACAAAAACCGCGATGTCCCTCGAACGTCAATTGGAATTACATAAATAGTCACGAATGTGTTATGTACCAGGACCCTAGTGGCAGGCCAACCCACGCCGTTGCCGTTAACGTTTTATTCTTCCGGAAGGATATAAGTAGACTCGGACAGTGTGTTTCTGCTTGGTGTCAGGGAAGAGGATTACAATGTGTTGATGCATGATGTAACAAGGCGCCAAGGCCAAGGCTGAGAATAAAGTTCTCGGTTGCGTTGACGATTGACTAAATTGAAAAATGACAGCAGGGAAGCATGCGGTTGTAGCACTCGGAGCCGACTTCAAGGACTTGCCATAAGTAATTTGAAAGGGGATTATAGAAGTTGATTGTACTGGTGATTGAAGTATGGATCGGATGATTGTGTTTGGATTGTGCCAGTGCCAGTGAGTTCAACTTGGGCGGGATCAAGTGATCTTGGCACGAGCTTGGCAGGCACATCAGGCATTTGACAGCTTTCCAATGCCGGCATTGTTCTTCCTTCTACTTTCATCGACCACCACGACGGCAACCTCATTTCTTATATACTTCTGCCTTATTCCCCTCTCATCTTTTCTACAATCTATCTCATCAAGGATACAAACCAACAAATTAGGCTTTGGCACGCCATCTCCCCATCTTTTGGGGTAGATCAACATTTCACATTTCGGAACTTTTTATTTAGAGTATGGCCCGTACTTGGATAGGCAAGGGAAAGGGAAAAGAACGTCGAGCTGATCTGGCACCTGAGGGTCCCGGTGGTATGGATGGCATCGTCCTCCCGCTGGACATTTCGGGAAGCGGCGTTTATGATATGTGAGTGTTGGTGTTTGGCTATGCTCGGGTCACTGATTGAACTTCTTGAATGCAGAGCGTACACCGTCAAAGTCCAAGTAGGCACCAATAACCAAGAAGTTTCTCTTCAAGTAGACACCGGATCTTCTGATCTCGTATGCAAATTGCTCTCTTCTCTCATAATCATCTTTCACTCAAACCGTGGGTATTCGATAGTGGATAGTTTCCACCGACTGTACATCTTCTATCTGCGGGCAGGCGGGCAGCCATTCTTACGATCCCTCAAGCTCATCAACACCAACCTCTGCTCAATTCTACATCTCCTACCTCCAAGGCCGTGTCGGCGGACCCGTGGTATGGGATCGCGTACAAGTGGGAGGTTACCAAATCAACAACCAAGCTCTAGGTACGTACGGTTACCCCGTTCCCCTCCCTCTCCCCCCAAAACTAAATCCGGAAACTCTAAACCCTTCTCCATCCAGTCCCAGCAAACGACATCACAAACGAACCTATTTCCTCCACATTCAACGGCATCCTAGGCCTCGCACTCCCTCTCAACTCCGTAATCGCCTCCCTCATCCCCCCAGTAACTTCAAACGCCCCAGACGGAGCAGCATTCGCATCCAACCTCTTCTCCATCACCCCCGCAACATCCGCCCCAGCAGCCCCCTTCTTCTCCCTATCCCTCTCCCGCCCAGGCTCCTCCACCATCCCCTCAACCCTAGGCATCGGCCGACACCCATCCGCCCTCGTCCCCGATCCTTCGAAAGTACTCTATTCCACTCTAGTAAGCGAAAGCACAGGAACCCTCTTTTGGAAGGTCGACGTTAGGGCTATTACGGTGTATGTCGGGGGCCAGCGCATGCCGGTCCAGATTGGGAGGAGTAATAGCGGCGCAGCGTTTCCTACTGCTGTCCTCGATTCGGGTGTCCCGCTTATTCTCACTACCAGCGCGGTGGCGAATGGGATATACGGCGCCATTGGGGTAGACCCTGGTGCTGATGGGCAGTGTAAGTCCATCCTACCATATATATATATATGCGGCTTGCAATGAAAACTGACCACTCGTAACGTAGATTACGTCCCATGCAGGGTACCCCTCAACATCACCATCTCTCTAGATGACCGCCCCGAAATCCCACTACACCCGCTCGATCTCACTGCAGAACCACCCAACGACAACAACGCAGAATCCTGTATCGGACTCATCCAGTCCGCGGATGGCGTCCTCGCCCAGCCCAACTCGGCAACGGGGGACATGATCCTCGGCGTGCCGTTCATGCGGAACGTCTACACCGTAATGGCATACAACATCCCCGATAATAACGGGACGTTCCCTTCTGCTGCTGCCGCCGCAGCTTCACCCCCACCCGCCAACCCCAACTCCAACGCCACCACGACCTTCACCCCCGCCCAAGAGAAAGCCGCCGAAGTAGCAGCAGCAGCCCCCATCAAACCGCGCTTAGGGTTGATGAGCCTGACGGACCCCACGACGGCGCTGGATGAGTTCCACCGCGTGCGTGTGCTGAACCAGCCTATTAATAACAATAATACTAGCACGGGCAAAGGCGGCTCGAGCTCGGGGGGCGGTGCTCAGACGGGGAAGATGAGTGTGGGTGTGATTGTGCTTATTGCGGTTGTGGGGTTTTTTGGGATGTGTTTTGTGGGGTTTGC
>QMFE01001199.1:0-13490 GCA_003314665.1 Tricholoma sp. MG77
AACGTACGTGCTTATAGTTTGGGAAACTTGTTGAACGCTAATGGGGGGTCGAGTCTGTTGGACTGCAGTTGAGGCTGCGCGTTTTGGGCGTGTTCAAGCCGTTATCCAGGTACCAGGCTGACTGCCATGTGGCTATCCATATCGGTCGTTTAATCCGGCGCATCCGTGATTTGCGAATGTTCGGAAGTATGCTTCCGAGTCAGATATACTTATCTAGAATTTGAAATTCGACATGGAGAATGTTGATAAATTTGATGGAAAATTCACTGTTTAGGTTGCCGCGCGGTTGATAGTGTGATAAATTCACCCCCTTTCGATGAGTGATAGAGAGATATGAGCTGGAATGAGTCATTATTGAAATCGATAGCAGGGGTCGTGGAATAAGATTCGAGTCAGCCAGGACCTGCCAGGACCAGAATCGTAGACTCGGTAATTAAAAACGACCCTGAACATTGCAGCGTGGGAATGATTGAGCCCTAACCCCAAATTGGACAGCTGTTGAGACTTGCCTCATTCCCAGCAGCCTTGCAGCTAAGTATGAGACCACAGATCTGGTAGCGTATACCAACTCCCAATCTATTCCCCCCCCAAAGACTACAATGTCAAATGACTCACACAAGGCTGACCAGATAGCTTTTCACTTTTATACAAAGCTATTTTATGTCGTCAACCAAGCTCGGACGACGGCTGAACCACGAACTCAGCCCAAGCTCGATAAATGGGTGGGTATACGTGGTGTTTCTCGTATAAACGCTACTGACAATTGTAATAGTTCAATCTGGAAACGCCAGATTCAGAATTGTTCACCAAGGAAGCACGCGAGCCGTATAAATCCATTTCAGTGTCCCCTCCACCGCCGCTTGAGATACAAGTCCTATTGACAATCCCTGAACTAACTAACAACCAAGTCCTAGTCTATCTTTCTCCGGACTCTTCTCGTATCCGTATCTCTCCGACTCCACGCTTTGTCCTCCTTGAGTCGTTTGTTCTCGAGCTGGTACCCCACCCGAATCCTGCCGACGTTGCCCTCCCGACTATCTACAAGCATGGAATCCCGCTTTTTAGAAGTTTGTATACTCTACTCCGCATTCTCCCAGCTTGGAAGCTACATAAGCGTCTCCGCAGAAGAGTTGGCGGCGGTCCCTCTCTCGGTATCACACTCAAGGTACGCCCCGCCGACAACGATGATCCCTCTATATTATCATTCAGTAAGTATCATTCAACTATCAATCAATGTTATATATCTTATTTATCAATAGGCAGCTCCTCTCTACCCGTCCAGTTCCAAACACACACCTTCCCCTCAGTACCGCACCCAATGGGCACCCTAGCACTATCAGCAACCTACCTAACTACACCCACATTTCAACTCGATGAACTAGAATCGCTTCTCTCCTCAGGCTTCCTCTCAGCAGACGAACGCCCTTTCCTACCCACCCTCGTCAAGAACCACAATCGCGATTCTAGCTTATCTTCTATCTCCCGGTCGACCTCGACCTCGTCCAGATCCAGAAGAGACTCTTCCCACGCCCCATTATCGGTGTCAAGGTCCCCTCCTAGTGCTTATGCAGCGTTAGGTGCAGGTGCAGGTGCCACGGTCGGTCCTTCGAATCCCAACCTATATACACGCTCCACATCCACATCCCCTCCACGCGTCATGCACACGCACTCCCGGTCCCCCTCCTCAACCCACCTCGCAGACCGCTTTCTCCTTCCCAACCCCTCCGCCATACCCCCCTCTCCCACCTTACCACATACCCACCCACAACACCCACCCGCACACCCCCAACAACCCGCAGCATCAGCATCACCCGCCCCCCAACACCAACAACATATGCCTCCCAACGTCGTCCCAGGTTCACGAGGTATCCCCCTCCCCCTTCCCGTCCGCCAATCCGCTTCAGGCGGTATGGTAGCAGCCTTCGGTTCCAGCTCCGGTTTGGCAGGTTCTCTACCTAGACAACCTCTTTCTTCCGGTTCTGGTTTTAGTTCTGGATCATCTGGGTTCGGTTCTGGTGCTCATGTGCCAGCGGGCTTACGACATTCCCCGTCTCCAAGTGCTTGCATCACAACGACTACTACTACTGGGATTAGTTCTGGGTCTGGTGGTGTTGGAAGTATCTCTCGCCCTAGTTCGGGGTTGGCATCTGTCGGACGACCACGGTTGGCTCATGTTCAAACTGCCGGGCAGGGGCAGGGGCATAAGCGATCGACGTCTTCGTCGTCGCTGTCGCCTAGTAATTCGTTCTTCACTGGTACACCTCCCATACCATTGTCTTCTCCACCCGTGCTGCAGGGTTCGCAATCGCCCATGCTTCCCCTTCCCTCGTTGGCCTCGCAGGGATCCGCTTCAACCCAATCTTCTGCGCCTTCGCATTTGGGTGCGGCTGGACAGGGGCAGGGACAGCCAAAGAGACCCATAATCTTCCCCTCGCCGTTCAAATCCAACACAGTGACGATGTCATCCCCTTCCTCTTCCCCCATCACTAGTTCAGGTGGTCATACGCATTCACATTCGTATTCACAGCCGGGGCCTTCGTCTCTAGGAATAGGGTTTCCCTCTAGTCTAGGCGACCGCATTTCGTTGCACGATCGGATGTCCCACGGTGAACGTGAGCGGGGGAGGGAAGGGAGACGAAGCCTTGATTTCTCTACTGGTGGTGTTGGTAGTGGTGGAGCCACGAGTGGGGTGAACACAGTCCCAGTCCCGCTGCCCCTCCAAATCACACCTAGAGAGGCGAGGGAAGGGCTTGGGTCTGGGCACGGCGACGAGGGACAACCGCATTCGACCACGTCGAGTTCAAGTTCTATTCCGCACAGAAAGCGGTATTCGAGTAGTTTTGGGCATCGGTATACGGGGAGCATTGGGCAGCAAGGGCAGGGGCAAGGGTTACCGGGAAGTGCGGGAAGCGGGAGTGGGGCGTCTGTTGGCGCGGGTGGGGAACTGGATAAAGGAAAAGGGAAGGAGAAGGACGGGAAAGACACAGACGGCGATAAGGATCCTGCTTATTCGTTAACGGCAGCGGGGGCAGGACCAACGAGACGCTCGACCCCCTCTCATTCCTCGACGTTCCTAACGAGTGGTTCAGGCGACCGCGAGAAAGATAAGGACGATGAGGATATTAGCGAGTTTGTACAGGACATTGATAGTGCGAAACCGCTTGTTGGAAGGGGGAGAGGGAGGCTGAGGGAGAGAGAGCAAGATAGGGATAGGGAAAGAGAAAGAGAAAGGGATGGAGAAGATCAATGGATTGAAGGACCGCGGATTCAATCGGAGATGCATTCAGCTGGAACTGCTGTACATGGATCTGGATCTGGACACCCACAACTACAACCACAACCACATGTGCCACCCCCTTCCGCACCGGGAACGGGAGCGGGGCTAGCGCGCTCGCCGCCCCCGGGGATGATGCTCACGAGCGAACGGGAAGTGGACGAGAAGCTCCGGCGAATGAATGAAGTGTTTTTGAGAAGCTTGGAAGGGCTTGGTGGTGGTGGCAGTAGTGGTAGTGGATTTGGGGAGCGATCTAGGGAGAGAACAAGGAGTTTTGGACCGCAGAGTGGGAGGGGGAGTATTTTTCCTGGGGAGGGGAAGGAACGCGAGAGGGTGGGGCAGGACAGGGAGGGGGACAGGGAGAGGGAGAGGACAACGAGTTTGTCGGGGAGGTATACTACCTTGGGTTATGGCCAGTTTAGGAGGGGTGGTGGCGACGCGGGTGGAGGTGGGGGTACAACGGGGAGCGGGTTGAGCAGGGCTCGAAGCACCCACACTTCAAGTACTACCACCTCCGGCTCAATCTCCCGGACAATTAGTGCGGGCACAAGCGCCAACACGAACACCACTGCGTTCCCGACCATTTTCCGCCCGAGTTCGCGGACTGGGATCAGGAGTGGGAGTGGGGCGGGTGGTGTGTATGCGCATAGGTATGGCTCGGAGGAGATTATTGGACGGTTGGAGCTGGATTCGGAGAGTGGGAGTGGGAGCGGAAGTGGGAGTGGGATTGTGGGGAGCGCTGGGGCGGACAGTGGGACGGCGGGCGCAGGTGCGGGTGTGAGTAGGTTTGGAAGGGGTGCGGGTGGGAGATTTGATTTTTAGCTAGTTTCGTGGATGGGGGGAGGGCAATGGTGATGTGTTTTGTCATGTTGCACGTGTATGCATAAGGTGCCGACCCCCCGCGGTGGGTACTCTACTTATTGCTTATTACTGGCGGGTCTTTGGGAGTGTAGGAATGGGTTGTTGTACGTACTCGGGTAATGCAATGATTGTATATACCTGGAGCATTATGTAGTGCTTTATGCATGTGCATGTCATGGCTGGCTCTAGAGCGGACTCGGAAATGCCCTTTCTCTAGCTCTCCGTTCATCTTCTCATGAAAAAAATCCTGCAGCATCGATATCCAGCTGGCATTCATACTGCGGAAATCCTTTAAACCTTTCAACTTTATCTGTGTCTGCATTCTGAGGGGCGTCAATACTTTGAGTTGACTCCCTGGAACTCCTCTCTCGATGGGCCTCGGGCAGGTATGATAAACACAATGCGTATATCATTCTGTGCTTTTGCCGGAAGGTTATTGACAATCTCGTCGAGCACTCGAACATTGATAGGATGATAGCGAGACACCGTCATCTGGAAGAGGAGTGTAGTGTATGCTGAGGAGATAAACAATGCATCAATGGAAGGCTCGCTTTTTGAAATTGGGGTCATGTAAAGGTCGAGAAAATTTGCATGGACGTTTTGGGATCCCGAACGGCTAAAGAATAATAACGGCTTTTCTCATTCTTCCCCAGAGTACCAGATATGTGAACATTCAGTTTCGTGCCAGAGGAGAGGGGAGTCATATTTAATATGAGGCCCTTGCGAATGGAAAAATGTGCAGCATGCTCAAACAGAATGCCAGCCTTGGTATGGGCATCAGGATCAGCGAGATACTGCACCAGAGTTTCCGAGAGCCGCGCCTTCGTAACCATACGAATGCGCTCAAATACAAGTTCGGCGATGCGGCTGCTCATCAGCTCTGTGCGTGTATTGAGCCAGCGGGCGTTGTTAGGTTCCATTCTAACTAGACGGTGGCCCGTGTTCAGATCGAAAGGTAATGGTCCCCCTCGTTGCGCGAATGAAATCGCCCATGGACTTTATGTCACTCAGGGCATGGTCGATGACCGCCCATTGCGCATCCAAACCAGTGGTAGTCAAGGTCCTGAAGCAGAGTCGCGGGATTCCACGGAAGATGGAGTAAGCTTCCTGTAGCCGTTTGCAGTGATCCACATCAAGTGTGTTAAAGTTATCTTTGTTGGCGAAAAGTAAGCTGAAACATATATTAACTATAAGTGACAAACTGGGGCTACTGTGTTTCACTCACCTCGCGATATATAAAGGCCCCCATTCCCATGTAGGCAGGCATACAGCAGATCCTCGCCATGTGCTCGTGAGCAAAGGTGGACCAATGGTTCTTGTCCGGTGGGGTAGCCACAACCACCCTGCCCTTACGGATTGTTGGGTAAAACACGTCAGGCACAAATGTGAGCCGATCTCCGAGATTAACCAATGCACAGCACAGCGGGTTGGCATCCAACTCGGGGATACGGTATCCGTCGGATAAAGTCAACCTTCTGACGCCCGTGTCATCGAATATGTGAGCGTGTGTGTTCTCGTCGCAGTAAATGGTGGTCAGACCATTTAGCAGTCGACGGAGGAGTACGTATATCAGAAAGACCGTCTTTCCTGCAGTATGAAATCCGATAAGTCAAAATTATAGAATGTGTATACAGTTGCGCACTGACCGATGCCAGGTTGGCCTGTGACAATCTTTGCATGGTGTATATATCTATGCCTGGTGATCGTAGAAGAGTTTGCCACTCCTGATCTTCAGATTCCAGAAGATTGGATGACTTTCCATAGCCGTAACTTGATTTTCTATCTTCAAACCCTATTCGACGGACTTTAAATTCAGGGTTGATGAGTTTGAAGTGGTGCCAATCACTTAGTCACCACTACCTGTGTGCAGACGCAAAATTGCTTGAGAGGTCAAAAAGTGTGCACTCTTACCACATATGGGCATAAGTAAGGCTGTGAGGAGTGAATTTTTCGATGCAATAAGGCCCCGCAGGGCCGCTCAGAATAGCTGAGCATGCTTTCTCGGCCTTTGTGGGTACCAAAATGGCTAAAAATCTAGTAAAATTGTCTGATTTGTCAGCCATGCGCAAATTTAGGGATGGCTGGAGAAAAAAACTCCCTCAATATTGAGTCTAAACTTAATTCCTCTTGGGGATCTTTCCGGCCAACCAAAGGGAGCATTTTCCCAAGAGGAAATAAATCAGGGATTTTTTTTGAATTTTGTATGAATTTTGCACAAAAGTAGTAGTGACTAAGTGATTGGCACCATAGAAAACCATAAGGCTCCATAAGGCCAATCTTTCTAGATACTATGATTCAAACTAATTAGGAAAAGGACACTTTCCCATGCTACGGCTGCCCATGGTCATGTGGTGTTTCTTGCATTGACTTGCAATACATGCTGAATGTGATGATGACCTGGTTGATGCGCTATGTGTTAATCATCAATGGGGAACTTCAAACATCATGGCGGCCAAATGGCAGCATCTTGTGGTAAAGAATCTACTATTAAAGACTACATTTCAATTCATCAAGGCAATGGGCCTTCATGCACCATGGTCGAGAGCTGGGTTAGCTCGAAAGTATGGGTCAACCATGGTGAAGTGGAAAACTTATGCCCTCTGTTGGGGGAGAAGAGACAACAGTCACGCTCAACGTCCTGACGATGATCGCATCATTGCCATCACTTAAGATTGCCTTATCCAGATTCAAGTTCTAATTTAAAGTTTGAAAGGGGGGTCCGGACCCCCCTTTCAAATATAAGGTTTAGAACTGCTCTTGAATATGCCACCTTGACACTTTCGGATGTTTTAACAAACGGCATCTCGGCCATCCACCCTGAATGCCACCGGTTTGAAGTTAGATATTCAAGTTACGGCTATGGAAAGTCATCCATTCTAGAAAGTCTCGTACATCTCAACAACAAGGAGTTTTGATAGTCCGAAGGGGAATGCAGGACCCCGACTTACAGTGCTTTGCATAATAAACCGGAGTGATCTGGCACCTGCAAAATTTCTTGTTTGGTTGGATTTGTGTCTACCCCAAATGGAAGTCACCGTGTCACGTCCTTCTCCATCGTCTCTAATGTTGTTGCTTTAAATTTATTCTCACTCCAAGATGGCACATACTTCTCAGTCCATTGGCCCTGCTGTGACTTTAACACTGGACTGGAAAATGTTTGTCCTGACTGCAGCAACAACATCTATAGGCTGGCATGGGGATATTATAAAAAACTCGTAAAGAATTGGTGGACTCATCAATTTCAGTACTTAATATAGGCCGCCTTGTCATGTGAACAGACCCTTGGAGATTGGTTGATGTGCCCAGATCTGTTGGTTGCTCAAGTACGTGCATTCTATATTTTGTTACTCGGACATCTTTTGTTGAAAAAGAATGGACCTAGCAGCAGCAAAACATTCCTGCTGCTGTACTCAGATTCGCACCTATTCTCTGATAGAAGCAAGCTCTGGGTATCGTTTGTCTGCCACAGGTTACTGTTCTCCCCTCTGCTTCCTCTTTGGCCTGTCAATGTGGCATCTTTCTCTGTGATGCGTCGTATTACCCGATGGTTCCGAATTACGACAATCTCACGGAGTCACTGTGGTTTCTCACCAATGGCCATGCCTCACCCTATCTCGAGTCTCAACTTGTCCACCTGTACCTATTAAATTTCACATAATCCTTTCATGGCCTTTCCTGCCAAACTTCTCTTTCTTATTGTTATATCTTGAATCTACTCTCCCTCCACCATTTCGCAACCCATTGTAATGCAACTCTCCCTCCACCATTTCGCAACCCATTGTAATGCACCGAGTGACAAATTTCAAAGGATGTGTAAGGGCAACCTTACGATCAGCGCGAATATCACGCGATGCTTGCAAGGGAAAACCAAAGTATTAGATAGAGCTAACTATACAAGAAATATTACACACCTTGCAAGGGAAAACCAAAGAGAAAAGTCTAAGGTGTTTCCCTGCAAGGGTCCAACTATGTACAAGAAACCGTGTGACGAAGTAAAATAAACCTGTCTGCATGCGGAAGCGAGACAGGGGAAGCGAGCCTACATCAGGGGCGCATCAACGGTTGTTCCGCTATCTCCAAATGAGTTTGAGCGGTGTTCCATAGCTTCGGCACCATCGTCGAAGTGCAGGGGGTGGTCGTAGGCGAGGTGCGGAGTGGTAGGAAGTCGTCCGAAGCCGTCCGAAGTAGTTTGAAGTAATTCGAAGTACTTCGAAGGTGTTTCATGAGCTTCGTAGGTGTTCGTAGGACTTCGTAGATGTTTGCGAGGTGTTCGTGGATGTTTGCGAGGTGTTCGTGGATGTTTGCGAGGTGTTCGCGAATGTTCGCTAGTGTTCGTGGAATGTTCGCGAGTGTTTGCAAATGTTTGCGAGTGTTCGTAGGTGGTCGCGAGTACTCGCGAAAGGTTGCGCGTGGTTGTAGACCTCGTCAGGTGGTCCCCTGACAGGATGAGAATTGTTCAAAAAACTGTATTCAGGCTTGGTATAGTTCTGTTGTTCAAATAAGTTATAATAATATATCATGCTGCATTTACTGAATTGCCTTGACCCACCCTCCATTACATTGAACTATGGTATGTGTCGTGCGGTGTGAAGATCCTGAGGTGACACTGTGACTTCCATTTGGGGTAGATGCAAAGCCAACCAAACAAGAAATTTTGCAGTGATCATTCTGGTTTATTATGCAAAGCACTGTATGCTGAACATTAACGCGATTGGCTGACCAAGCATGAATCCAGCTGTTGCCCTCTGTTTGCCCTCCAGGGCAGCCAAACATTGCCCATGACATCCGATCAATAAAAGACTGATAAGCGCGGTATCAGTGGACAGTGCAGCTGTGGGTGGTGACATGAATAGACAAGGATAATTGGAGCTATGGTCATGGCTCATATCGCTCATCCAGTAGGGTTGTATTTATTGCTTTAACAGCATCATGATGTTGTCTAGTAGCCTTGTACTTCAGAATATCATGATTTCCCTCATGTCATCATGCATCAAATCGTCTATGGATGGCAACATACATCTCAGCGGTAAAGATTTGATGCCATCCTGCTTGCCAGTGAGTTCACTCTTGGCAAGTCCATGATCATATGCATATGGGTATATCCCAACCTTGGAAGCACAGCTGCACAGCGTGCAGTCAGTTCAGTGTATCTCTTCGCAATGTTCATGACCTGACACTTTGAGACCTTTTGGTCACTAGAACATTTAGTATATATCAAATGTGTCCATAATGACTACCTAAACTAACTGCATAAACATAACTAGGATGTCCAACTGTGAAGATGTCCCGGGGGGATCAGGTCTTGTAGAAAACATTAAAAACAAGTCCATGCTATGATCAACCTTGATGAAATTGTCGTATTAGGAAAATTTGTCTGAAAAAATCAAAATAGCTATGTGAAGTCCAAAAAAAAGAGAGGCATAGAGTCTTAATGAAGAGATGTCATAAATTAAGAGCCATTTAAAGTTTGGTTGTGAGTGTCGACTTCACATGTCTGAGTCAGGGGACTCACTGCGGTCATGTTCACTTGGAGTCCCATTCCTGCTGTTTCTCTGCGTCTCTGGATGGTTTTTCCTGATTGCGAGCTGAAGGTGGGTCAAAGGCTTTGTGTCTGCAAATGGATAGGCCTCTAAAAACTTCTCTTCATCGCATCCGAACCTATGATCAACAAGTGAGTATGGTGCTTCTTTGTGTATGTATGTGGTGATTTGTTGACAAACCTTTCATACTCATCTGCGATCAACTTTCGCTGGGATCGCTTAGGGCCAGTTATGCATGCCATCTCACCAGTGTACCATGCCTTTGGCCAGTCTTTCAGAGCCAGACCTTGGGGCATGTCAGCGGTCCCTTGCTTCCACTGCACAATAGCCCTACTCCACCCTCCACGTTCATGCCCAAGATTGGGAATTGAAACCGTACCTAGAAGAGCTGGAATAGATTGAGACTTCCTTAATCTAGGATGGGTCTCAGTGGCAATGTCCTCCTCAAGCTCAGTTGGAGTTTGGGGCCTCTGAGCAGGATATGGAGCTGTAGTTGTCCTTCAAAAGTCTTGACCCTGGGCTGGAGTGCGAATCAGTCCTGAGTTCATGCTGCTAGCAATGGTAAACTGTGAGTAAACATCAGAATGCATGGCAACACCAATGGATAGTCCAGATTTCAGGGCAACAGTAAGATTGTTGAGCTTGCAATCCACGGCACGTGTCATTTCGCGAAACTCTTCAGCTGTAACAGTTCGCATTCCGACGTGCTCTCCCATGAAACTTTTCTCAGGCTCAGTGCAGATGGGGTATAATGCGTTGCCATGACCACTCTCATAGCTCTGCAGTGCATCGACCAAGTATTTCATCAATGTGTTGACCTGTTTCAAATGGCAACATAGTAAGCTTCGAGTTCTCAAACAACCATCAACCTCAAGCTGACTTACATGTTCTCCAATAGCCCATCCACCCCACCATCAAACCATACTCAATGACCAGTGCTTCCTGAGAGGTGCATGCATGAACCAATACTGTGCCCCCCCATGATGAAAACAATGAGTGGTATACATCTTATCAAGCCCAACAGCCATCGAAAATTCAGTCAGTGTATTCTGAAGGGTGTCGTATGACATTGCTCGCTTTGGGTGAGGTACCCCATTTGGTGCAAATTAAGGGAAAACGTGGTCATCCTTCTCGAATGGGCAGCCCAATCTTGCTTCAAGAAACTGAGCCACTGTGTGAGGTGGGAGCTCATGTCCATTTCAGGGATTTCTGGCTGATAGATGTCATAGATATTGCCTTTTCAAATTGCCATCAGTCTCTCGACATGCGACTTTCAACAAGAAAGGAAACCATACTTTCACGAGGCCAATCATATCCTGCCTTGCTCTGCCAACCTTTGTGGCCCTCAAGATGAACTTTGAAGTGTGGAATGTAATATGGAGCAGGGCCAACACAACCTGTTGTGATGTTGCCCACTTGCAATTCACACAACTCGATGTTTCTGTTCAAGTCATTGGAATAAGCCTGTATCCCAAATAAGATGTGTCCCCTACCTTGTCCACAACATAAATGCAGAGCTACCGAATGCCCTCATCATTGCATGCTTTGTCATAAGCTGCAACTGCTCAAAATCTTGGACTATTGATGCATTCTCAGGCTCTAGCTTACTGTTCGGACACTTTTGTTCTGACCACTGCATCATTGCCTGAAGGTCCTCAATTGTCATTGCATCTGCATGCTGCTGAGTAGCTGCGGCTCCCTTTGCCCTTGATCGTGTTTTGATGGCATCCATCACTGCTTGGACGGAAGGAGCACGAGCTGGACATCCAGAAATGGTATTTGTTTCCTTGTCATACAAGTAGGCGCCTGTGTACCTTTGTTCGTCCCTGCAAGTCATCAATGGTAAATAGGATCTGGAGTTCTGATTTAGAAGCTTCAACAACATGCACATCTCATCCCAGTATTTTGCAAAGGCTCCATGGATTCCTTGTCCAGTGCTGAGGCTGAGACCTTTACTGAAGCATTTCTGGGTGAGAAAGAGCTCGAGGGCCATTGCTGAATATTCATTTGGTGGATTGTTGAAGGCTTTCGCAAGTTGATCAGTGCTGATGCAGTCACTGTCAGTGCCGCCTGCTTTCTTCTGAGCAACCATCTCATTCAAGAATGCCTTCCCCCAAGCAAGGTGCCCCTTGTATGCCTTCTTGGTGTTCTTTGATGTGCCGAACTCTTCCAGACAGGCATCCTGTACATCTTTCAAGTTCGGCAAGCTCATAGCCTTCTGGAACACTGTTTTCTTCTGAGATTGACGCATCAAAGAGGAGTGCTTAACAGCCATGAAGGTATTGTTGACGAAATGTCTCTCAATGTTTTAGACCTAGATCAGTACCGTGGGTCTTTATTTTATTTTTTTTGAAAAAAGGCTTGCAATCACTCCATGCATATGCAAAAGTCAATTATCCTACATGTCCATAAAGTAATGAAAAGTCCAATGTAAGTCCAAGAACGAATTCAAAGCAAGTCCATTCTCCCAAAGTCCACCACAAACCGAGAATCCTTTAATCATCAGTGAGGTCAATGACCATCTTCGTAACCTTGTTAGTAACCAGCTCATGGCTAGTAGTAGACTAATCTTTGAGTTAGTCTAAAGCCATGACACACCAACAGAATTACTGACTGACTGGGTCATTGTTGCCTCAAACCGTTCAACCAGCACTGGAAGCGCCACACAAAGAATAGATGCCTGGACCCACACAAATGTCAAGGGACGAGGGCCCGAAATTTCTGGGACTTGTCCACGGAGACCACGGAGACCAGACAGGAGAGCAGTGATAAGTGAATAGGTTGACAATTCAACACGGTAGCCAGGGATGTTGCCAGGTCCAGACCTTGCCCTCTCAATCTGAAGAACATCAGCGGGAGTAAACGGACCATCCTCAATCATGCCTGAGAGGTGAGCAGATAAACAGGACACAATATCTACAGGCTGAGAAGAGACAGTAAATCAACCAAAAGTTATCACTAAAGGGAAGGGGCAGATTACCGAAGATAGGCGTTGGATGCAAGCGCCAGCATAGATGTGACCACAGAAGTTTGCCATAATCCCAGAAGGCGTGCCCCAGTGAAGTACAGCTCACACAATGAGGCGAGCTTGGCAATGTTGAGCTGGCCAGGCGTCCAGTGGGATGTGTCAGGGAGGGTGTCTTCAGTCCAAGATGTGTCTGGGTTTACATATTGGAGGAGGGTACGATAGCAGGGAAATGTTGCGGGCACTTTCCTAGCGAGGGTCCGAGGGACGGCTGTTTTCGGGTGAGATATCCACTTGCATTGGCCAAAAGTTCTTCGCGGAGCTGGATGTGCCACCCAATCAAGAAGTGCGAAAGATCGGGAATAGTGATTGTCAAGGGTATTCATACCCCTGGGGGTATGTGCCAAGGGTATGTGAGGATAGGGGTAAGGGTATGAAATTTTTACCCTCCACAATACCCTTACCCTTGTGGAGGGTATGGCCAAGGGTATGAGGGTAAATGTAGAATGCATGTATGTCAGTACCACCAGCCCTCATTAGTGCCAGACAATAATCACTTAATGTTGCAGCACCTCAATACTTATATTCTTACATCTTAGGTAGCACCTGCACTCTATTATCTGCTCCCTAAAAATGGCTGATGCTTGTGAATGTTCCCTTGCTTATACAGAGGTTCTTGCAATGCCAATAATATTACATGTTTCAACATGTTGCCTGCAAGAAAACCCTTGTCTGGACATCTATGGGTGCACTATTGACACTCTCAAACTATACCCTTGCACAATACCCACCCCTAGGGGTATTTAATACCCTTCATACCCTTGGATACCCTTACCCTCAAAAACCCTTA
>QMFE01001206.1:0-50832 GCA_003314665.1 Tricholoma sp. MG77
TCCCTGGCGGGATGACTTTCGAGGGATCTGTGGCAAGGACATGAAGAAAATAAACATCGTTAATGACTTGGACTAGCTCGATGGGCAGGTCGACGGGCATATCGATGGAGGATGGACAAGATCTATGCATCACGTGGTCGATTTGGCACTAGCCACAGGCAGATCGCATGAGTCATATCGCATCGTTACAAATACAACGGTCGTAAGATACACGATCGTAACGTCCTCGTAATAAATTAGTAGAGCTGTAAGTAGAGATACTACATAGTACAAAGTATGGTGTGAATTGTCCTATCTCCGTGGAAACAACGTATTGCGTTAAGCAGGTGTGTAAGACGGAGGAGGGTATTGCAGAGGCGCAGAGTTGGGTGGAGGCGGGTGATGAGGTATGGGGGGGAGTAAAGGGACATCTGGTTGACCAGCAGCAGGAGAGGGGGATGTCGCTTTGTAGACGCCGTACGGAGGTGCAGGCTCAAAGAAAACGGGAGGAGGAGCTGGTTGATGATCGTGTCGAAATGTTAACGGGTGTGAATGTGCCTCTGGGAAGTTCGAGTGATGGTAGTGAGCAATCCTGTTCTGTAGGCGTCGGCGACGCATAAGGAAACCTGATGCGAGCAGGATGACTACGATGGCTACAAGACGGGAGTCAATCAGGAAGTAGCAGAAAGCTGCAATAAGACCAAGTACCGATAGCTATGACTATGGCATAAGTAGATGGACGAATGCCTCGGTTGCAATTACTGTGGAGATAGTTAAGAGATCAGATGGGAGTGAGATTGAATAAGAACTTACAAGACATCGCAGTTGTCTCGTCGGAATAGTCGTAGAGCAGGAGACATGCAAGGAAGATATTAGAAAGGCTATCCGACCGAGCATGTCAGGCTATTAATAAGGAGGAAATCATATCATATCATCACATGACTCAGCTGTATCTTCAACCACAGCCCTCAGTATCCTACCGGAATACCAGTGCACCACTGCATTCAAGTTCACAAAACGTAGCTTCCCTGTTTAACGGAGGCCAACCACTCCACGAATCATGAATCATGCATCATGCGCAGCAGTCGCACGTCAGTTACAAGTAATTTTAATGGATGCCGTCGATCAATTTCACCCAAGCAAAAGTTCACTTTGTCTGATGCTAGATTGGGAGGGTGACGGTGGCAGGTAGATAATATATATCTGCATATTATATCAGTATTATATCCACGTAAATGTCATGCAAGTCAGTCAGCAAAATGGGCCGAATCGGACTGATTCTATACTCGGAGATTACGGCACCGCGGGTCTTCGTCGTTATGTAATGGGATCGGGATAATCACTCGGCAACTCGTACGACCAACTGCCAAACTTCAACCGACGACGATACTAACGACTTCAACGACCGTTTCGCATTCTCTGCGATTCCCCGTTCCATCATGGACGCAGGATCAGAGCATTCACCAAACCCATTGAATCCCATAGTCGCTTTCATGATTGGCCTTTGCATTATCCTCATTGCTTCTATTCTTAATGCTGCTGGTCTCAATCTTACTAAACTAGACCATGTTCGCACCAGTGCTATCCCAAAATCCGCCCGAAGGAGAGACTGGATGCGCCCACTTTGGTTACTCGGTATGTTCCTCTACATGTTAGTACCGTTTCAACCTTATTCAATACATAATTACATTGACACGTCTTTATCAGAATCTCACAACTAATCGGAAGTACATTAGCACTCGAATACATGCGTGCAGGCAAGTTTCTCCTCTTATAATACCGGGCATTATTCAAATTTCTGTTGTAGAATATGTTGCCCCCCTTGGGTCTTCCTCTTTAGTTTTTAACTTTCTGTTCGCTCGCTTCCTCGTCGGTACTCCTGTCACAAGTACTGACATTTATGTAGGCACCCATACCTCTCTGCTTCTGTTATCGCCATTAACCTCGTTTCTAGGGTACCGTTGTCGTCATCCTTGGCGTAATAGGCATCGTTGCCTTTGGCTCCATCAACAGTGGACTCACTTCAAAGACAGACGTTGAGCATCTTACGTATCTATGGCGTCGCGGTGGCTGGCTGGGCTTCTTCTTCGCCATGTCCATCACACTCACAGGTGTATTCATATTCACCAGCCGGCTTGATGCCATTCTCGCTGCTCGCGGTGACCTCGACGCTGCGCCCTTCTCTGCCACCAGTTTCAACTTGCCTTACGCAGAAAATGACAGTTCTCATGGGAACCCCAGGCTCAGCAGTGAAGGAGCACAGACGCAGAAAAATGTTGGGCAGAGAATGTTGTCGTTTGCCAGGAGCGTTGCAACCGGATGGCACATTCTTATGATGTATATAACGGGATGGCTGGAAGTGTGGACAGGGCCAAAGGATGATAAACAAATAGCATGGACGCTAGGCATAGGTTGGGCTTGT
This sequence comes from Tricholoma sp. MG77, assembly GCA_003314665.1. Lineage (NCBI taxonomy): Eukaryota > Fungi > Basidiomycota > Agaricomycetes > Agaricales > Tricholomataceae > Tricholoma > Tricholoma sp. MG77. Next base: position 2,402 of record QMFE01001206.1, read on the forward strand.
TGCGGTGGTGGGCTTGCTGGCGGCTGTCTGGTCTTTGCCAAGGCTACGTATGTCTTTTTTGGAGAGAAATTCTCGCACCGTAACTTAACCTGTATCCACAGCGTCAAACTTCTCTCTGGATCCCTCTCAAAACAAAACCCAGGCAACCAATTTGGACATGCTGCCCCTATCTTCACTATTGCGCTTCTCGTAATCACAGCTGTTATGCAAATTATATGTCTTAATCGGGGACTAAGGGTTTACGATTCAACATTGGTTGTACCAGTGTTCTATGGTGTATATACCGCGATTGGATTCTTAGATTCCCTCGTATGTAACCTCCACGTTAATTCTGGATCATTACTCATCAATACCCCGTTTGAACAGATTTTCAACGACGAAGTAGACGCATACCAATCATGGACACTCTTCCTCATCTTTGCATCAATCCTTATACTTGTATCGGGCGTTGTGCTACTAACACACAAGAAACCAGAATCCGTAGGCGCAACCCCAGCAACAACGCTAGCACCAGTTCCTCCAGGCAAGAAACGCAAAAGGAAAACACCGAAAACAGGAGAGGAGGACGTGGAGGGGGGAGAGCAAGACGTGCTGTGGACGGTCGGGGACGATAGTGGTGACGAGGATGCGCAGGAGCTGGGGGTCGTGGAATATGGGGATGGGGATGAAGATGTGGATCATGATCAGAATCCGATGGAGCTCAGATATAAGCATCGGGGTGTACTGAGCGAGGGTGGGGTCGTGAAGGGTGTGGGGAGGGGAAAGGGGAAAGGCCCAGTGCGCAAGGGCAGCGGTGAGGAGGGAGTCGGGTTGATAGGCCCGGATGGGGACGAGGATGGGGACGAGGAACAGGTCATGGATCGGTATCGACATCAGCCGGCTGCCCATGTCCAGGGTTCACGCTCGAGCTCGGGTTCGAGCTCACGGTTAACGTTGACTGATCCCTTTAGGGATGATGTTGAGAAGGAGGAGTTTGGGGCTTGGGAAGGCGAGATGAAGGAGAATGGGAGGCGGTAGGGTCAAGGTAGGATAGTAGCTCAGCAACTATCCTACCGATGACCGGCCTCACCTCCCCTTAATTTATTCATTCATTTGCTTCAATTTCTATTTACAATTCAAAGAGGCAGCTACGTAGAACCAAGTTATAAGTACATTACTTCCGCATTCTCGTATAATTTCACTATGCAGCCACATATCAATGCGAATCGGTAGTGCTCTTGTGTTCAGTGACTTCAACTTGCGAATCGCCCTAAGCACGGACCTAATTAAAGGCCTAAGACAGAAAACTACTTAATGAGGCTAAAGCCGCGGCCCGTTCACTGCTAGGAACTTGAACGTCAACTTAGTGACACATTATGTCGGACGTTCTTACCTCCATATTATCACGAACAATTTCCCCCGCGGTTACATGAGTATGTCATGTTCATATTGCATAACTTGGGGCTTGCCTTGTTGTTGGAACGGCTGTCAATAGGGCTAGCACCGGGCACCGTGATAATGTCAACTCGTAGCGGAAGGCCGAACTGTATTCTGTTCTAGAAAGACGGCGATTAGGCTGCTTCCAATAAATTTACACTGACTTACGGGCTTAACTTCCCCACCTGATATACATCATGGGGTCCGCGTTGCCACCCCGAGTCATTCAAGTTTGACAACCCATGAATATACCGTACCTGCCAGGGTGCCAACAGGGTAGAATCTAACTTTTAGTGTTAGGCTTCCCGTTGCACTGACATCAAATAGCATTTTAGTTCGGACAAGCTTCCTTGGAAAGCGCAGGAATTGATCATCATGCATCATGGCATAGCCCAGTGACGATGATGGCGTTAAAATGCACGCACCCCGCCGGTAATCATGTTATTGCAATAAGTATCGTGGTGACGACAAGACGGATATCCAAGAATTTGAAGTTACCTAAGGCCTTGCGCCGACTCGATTCGGAGGAGTATCATAGATTATTATTTCAAGTTCTTCCAGAGACCGCGTAAACCAGTCAATGTCTGGGTCCGCACGTGGTGGTAGATAAATGTGAATTTTCGCGACGCGCGTAGTAATATGATCCTGCAATCATGGACTCTTCAACTTGAAAGCTGACAGTAATCAATACGAGACTCACCTGGGGTCTCCGCATAGCCTACTATGAGAGTGCGTGATTCTACCGTGACATTGCTTTCTCGTTCAACCGTGACTCCAAAGATAAGTGGGAACTTGTTGTCCTTGAAATAGCCTGAACATTGCCCGGCATTTTGGGTAAAATCTTCAAGGTCAGTGGCTCGCGTGCGGCCTCAACAACATTTATGGTGCGTTCGTGTGACATGGGGAATATTAGTTGAGGGAACAAGATTGCCACAATACCAAGAGTCCGGATGTGGTAGAGCTGCTGGCTAATGTCAAATTTAGCAACCATCGACGACCTGCAGTATCCGAGAGACTGTACCTATAATATCACTTATATTGCTTGCACAACGGGCTCTGCATTTGGATGAGCCGATGTAGATTGGCATGTGAGGCAACCTGTTGAAGTTCATGACGATATGAGTTGAACAAAACAAAGCACATCCACGCAATAAGTACATTGTGCCAGTCGGCGGAATTCTGGGTGATTTCCAACGGTATGCTCTAGGAAGAGTCATTGTGTCGCGACAGCTGGCAAGGAGGTTTGCAGCGTACACCTTCAGAATCAGATCTAAGTCCAGCTGAGATAACGTCATAGTAATATATTATTGATTAGTGAATCTTTGGTCCGAGTCACAACCTAGAATAGATTGGCCGCAGTAGGCCTCGCAAATAGTGGTCATTGGAAATTTATTCACAGACAGCAAAAAGTACATCACTGGGATTACTACGGACGAACCACGGTGAATACCGCGTTATCCGTGCGGGACAGCGTGCTGCATATCGCAACTTCCATATATACCAATGACACGGCACTGGGTTGGCTGTTTATTGTACCTCCATGTATGCAGCACTACGGTGTGAAAATGGTATGGAATGGCTAATTTAAGGAACCTACTCCACGGACGGTAAGAACCTGATACTGATCGTGTTGGGGATGAGATACGTACCCTTGTCACCATGTAAGCCCCTCTCAACATAGTGACAGCTCAAGCAGACCAAATCGATGCTTGTCAAGGCACAAGAATGAGAACTCTGGTCCATAATTCAGGAGGTTCAGCATCCCCGACGGATGTAAATTAGGGAAACAAATTCAAATTAGTGTCGAATGGCTATCGCCTCCGAGTCTCTCTGCAGCGCTTCGAAAGATAAGGCCCGTCGCAATCATGGTCTAGATATTTCGCCCTCTCACGATCTCAGAAAGAGGGTGCGATTCGCAATTGCTAATAAAATCTAGCGGTTCGGCGAAGGCATCCGGTGGCCAAGAACATTTAGCTCTCCTCACGTGAAGGGACCGGAACATGGATACGAGAAAGGTCTAGCGGACGGAACCCGATAAGTATCTTGAAAATGATTATATTTTTGTTGTGCGATGATATAAATGTCGTCTCAGTATCAGCCGGTCGTATTAAGTATGGTCAATTGTGGTCGAATGAGGTAGGGAGAGTGGCGTGTAATCGTAGCTTGGTTAGATATCCAAGTAAGACAGCCAGTTGTGAGAGTTCGGGAGGATCTTGGAGCCAATTGCAGCATTAGGAGGTAAAGGTTTGCACGCTAGCTCGCATGCATAAGGCATTTCGTGATAAACAGTGTGTCTGCTCCGGTCAGTAATCCATTGAGCAATGTACGCTGAGGGCGTCTAGACCGGGAGAGGTAACCGGAAGAATCCGAGTCCGAGGCATTGAAGGAGACGGTGCGCGGGGTCTTAGACCTTATCACCCTTAAAATAGGCACGCACTGTGGTTCTGACTCGGAGGCGCTCATTCTACCTAGATGTTCGAAGTCAAAAGGTGGGTGTTTGATCAGTGAGCTCATATCACATGGCGAAAGGGAGTTGTGCGGTGATGGACGGAAAGTCTGTGCTTGCAAATGAATTAATGAAGGCTTGTCAAACTTGAAATGCGCTGGAGCCTGGTGGTGACAATGAACAACCGTCGCAGCTTTGATACAGATTTTGGGACTGAGCAACCTTGTGCACAAAAAATGACACGGCGGCTGGCACCCATTGTAAATCTGGATGTCGATGTACACGTATTTACCCTGCTAGAATAAGTGTGAATGCGCACGCGCGCGAACTTCTGCGAACAGCGCCTGAGTGTGATAAATATGAGATCTGTGATTGTATCGGATGATAGTGGGACCCCGTGGACTAGAGAATGCAAACATCTTTGTCGTGCGCCGAATCTAACATGGCCTCATTCCTGCCGGATACATGTTTTTTTCTGGATCAGATTCGGCCATAGAGACCTTAGACTTACTTCCCCTGATCTCCTTACGGATCTCATCCGGCTCACCTATTTAATGGTGCGACGTGAAATTTACAATTTAGTAACCTGCAGTCTATATTCTACTGAGAACAATACCTTTTATCCAATGCCTGTAGTTGTCAATGGAAACACTAGACTTGCCAACGGTGCTGGTATAACTCAATCAAAACCTTACAAGTCCCATGCCGAACCAACGTCGACTCTCCTATCGAAGTTTATAGAGTCGCATAAAGAACTCGAAAGTTACAAGTATGTGATGATTATTCTGCATTCCGATCTAGGCTCATGGTCTGTTTACAGAAATGGGAAGGCTGTCAAGGTTGACGGGCGCACACTTTCCATTGCGGCAGTAGCTGCAGCCGCTCGTTATCATGCGAAAGTAAAGCTAGATGACACTCCCACAGCCAGAGCACGTCTAGCAAAGAGTAGAAAGGTTATTACAGACAAGGTCGAAAGTGGTACCAGTGTGTACGGGTTATCAACCGGCTTCGGTGGAAGTGGTGAGTTGCTAAGTCTCAGTTGCTTTTTACCTCCTAACTAATGTTGCAAACATAGCTGATACTCGGACTGACCAGCCACTTCTTCTTGGTCATGCTCTACTTCAACACCAACATATTGGCATTCTTCCTTCTTCCACCCGGCCCCTTGATGTTTTACCTCTGTCAGACCCCAGCAGCTCGACAACCATGCCGGAATCTTGGGTTCGGTACGTCTTGGCATGTCTATGCATCTTCTCTACTGGAATCTTTCTGTAGGGGTGCAATGCTTATACGAATGAACTCCCTCATTCGTGGTCACTCAGGCGTTCGGTGCGTGCAGGTGCCACTTATTTAGCATATTATGTTTACCACCCATTATTCCAACTAGATGGGAACTCATTGAAAAAATAAATGAAGTTTTGGGTGCAAATATTACTCCGGTTGTACCTCTTCGAGGAAGTATCTCGGCATCTGGTGGTAAGTTTGATTCAGATATGTTAGCCGCAGGTACTGAACTATTTTTCAGACTTATCCCCCTTATCATATATCGCGGGCATGTTAGGTAAGCGCATCCTGTTCACATTCCGCCTATTTTCTCAGTAGATTTCTCAAAAACAGTTGCCAATCCTGCTATTCGAGTCTACCATGGTCCCGCTGCGTTCGCTGCTCGTCAAGTATCACCGTCCAGCGATGCACTCGATCAACACAACATCGAACCACTACCTCTTGCTTCTAAGGAACATTTAGGCATCCTTAACGGGACTGCTTTCTCCGCTTCTGTCGCCTCCCTTGCATTAAACGAAGCCGTACATCTCTCCCTCCTGGCTCAGGTTTGCACAGCGATGGGTACAGAGGCCCTTGTCGGAACTCGAGGCTCTTACGATCCCTTTATTCATGCCACTGCTCGTCCCCACTCTGGTCAGGTATGCACATCAAAATCCTTGGCATATGAACCCTACCTCACCTTGTCCAGGTCGAATCCGCTCACAATATATTCACTCTTTTAGAGGGCAGCAAATTGGCACGCCTACATGAGAATGAAGTCACGATCTACGATGATCAATATTCGCTGAGACAGGATCGCTATCCCTTACGCACGGCACCCCAATTCCTTGGTCCGCAAGTAGAGGATATCTTGTCAGCATTATCTGCTGTTACGCAAGAATGCAACTCAAGTATGTTTTGACGATGCTTGAGATTGAACCATCTAATGATCCTATTTTTCCAGCTACCGATAATCCGCTTGTCGACGGAGAATCCGGTGAAGTCCACCACGGCGGCAACTTTCAAGCCATGGCTGTCACCAATGCAATGGAGAAAACCCGACTCGCTTTGCATCACATTGGCAAGCTTATGTTTGCACAGAGCACAGAGATTGTAAATCCCACCATGAACAATGGCCTTCCGCCGTCTCTCACTGCTACAGACCCATCGTTGAACTACCACACCAAAGGCATTGACATTGCAACGGCTGCTTACGTTGCGGAACTTGGATACCTTGCGACACCGGTCTCAACGCACATCCAATCTGCGGAAATGCACAACCAAGCTGTCAAGCAAGTTTAATTCGTTTAGGTTTCCCAAATAATTTCTAACTTTCATACTCTAGTTCCTTGGCTCTAATCTCTGCCCGCGCCACATTAAACTCATTGGAAGTCCTCTCGATTCTTATGTCGTCGTATCTTTACATCCTTTGCCAAGGTAATTTCTAAGATAGTTTCGTCGGTGATAAGCTGCTCACTTGATAATTAGCCCTGGATCTCCGTGCTCTACAGTACGAGTTCGTAACTGGCCTTGAGAACATCGTCAACGATGAGCTTGTTTCAATTTTTGGTTCTTTCTTGTCATCATCACAAGAAGTTATTCTCTCCCGGAAACTTTTAACTGTGATGAAGTCCTCTCTCGAGAAGACTAGTACGATGGATGGCACTGACCAAATGCGAGCCACCGCCGCCTCGACTACAGCAGTATTTGTTGATTTCTTTGCTTCCCCCGAATTTACCGACACGAGTTTTGCTGTCACTTCCATCTCTCAGTTCCGGTCCCAAGTTGCTTCGCGGGCTGTGAACTTGCTTGATCAACTGAGACGGGATTTCCTTTCTGGTGAGCGTGGCCTCGCACCTGCTGCTCCCTATATTGGCAAGGCCAGGTCTTTGTATGAGTTTGTACGAGTCACCCTTGGCATTCGCATGCATGGCTCTGAAAACTACTCTCGATTTGTCAACGGCCTTGGTGTGGATGATGTTTCAATCGGACAGAATATTTCACTCATCCACGAGGTAAGCTCATCAAAATCTTCGCTGTAATATGACTAACTTTCGGTATCTAGGCCATACGAGATGGCAAGATGCAACCTATCATAGTTTCACTCTTTACTAAAACCAATCAATGGGGATTATAATGACCTAATGTATTATTATTAATATATACAAGCGTAAGCGGCTATGCCGTATAGGCCGGCAAGAGTACACATTACATATGGGCCCACTGACAACGGGCACTCATAAGCGACAGATTTACAAACATGTGGTTAACAACAGAAGTGATTTGAAGCGGCACCACGCTGGTAAGTACTTGGAAGCAGCTTGGCAGGTGTTTGAATCACAGTCGCAGAGGAAGTGACAAGAACATGCCATGCCACTATTACCGAAATGCCCCTGACAGACTCTATAGTTAAAATATAAGGTACATCTTGCACATAAATAAATCGTAGCTACATAGCCTAAACGAACGAACGAACACCTAGCAGGTGTTTCCACTTCCGTCAGATGGTTCAAATTTAATGCGTACTTCCGCAATTTCCTTCCTAGCTTCCTTCAAGGCTTGCGTAATCCTCACCTCTAGGGCAGATGCGTCATGTACGCTCATCTGGCTCGACACGGACGCCGTGAGGTCAACAAACATTAATGAGCCGGCACGGCGCGCTCGAATATCGCGAATACCGAGAAGCACAGATAGGGGGTCGGGAGGCGAGTCAGAAAGAAGAGGGTTCAAGGCTCGTTCTAGGGAACGTTGAGTTTTCGGTGAAACGCCAGCATCAGTTAGATCGCCCCAGGCACCCAGAAGAAGACCGAGCCCTTGACGTAGGATCACAATAGAGACAAGGAGACCTGGTCGTATGATGATATTTAATACACATCAACCTTCGAAAAACACATGATTGACTGACCACCTATAGGATCCAGTGGTAGGGAAGGGAATACCAAAGTACCCACAATGGCAAAGAATGCAACAAGGCTTGAATACGCGTCGCTTCTATGGTGTATTGCATTGGCTAGCAGAACAGGACTCCTCTCTTCATCTGCGACGGTTTTCGTTATTCTATACAGCCATTCCTTTGATACCACGCCGACCGCAGCGAACCACGCGGCATTAGGGTCGACAGTATGGACATGAGCATGCCCTATATTAGGGACGGAAGGAACGACAGAGGTCATGTCAGTCAGTAGCTCCCGCCATGGACCTGCCGGGAGCGTTGAAGCAGTCTCGGTGAGGGCTGTAATCAGAAGATGGTATGAATGAAAGCCAATTCCGAGAGCTCCCCCGACCAGCAGGATAGAGATGATTGTCGTTCCCACTGTTTCGAACTTCGCGAAGCCAAACGGGTATCGTTCAGAAGGTGGTTTTCGGGAAAGTCGCCAACAAAACAGCGTCACGAAGTCTCCAAGGAGGTCTTAGAGAATAAGAACGCGTGAATTAAGGCGCATCGCTATACAAATGGTTAACAGTTAACGTACCACTTAAGGAGTGACCTGCGTCAGCCAGCAACGACGCGGAGTGCAAGTACCAGCCCGCTGCCCCTTTAGCTGTGGTCAGCCCTATGTTACACACCAACCCAACGAGCGTGATCCGGCTACCTCTATCCCCTGAAGTTGAATAGAGCGTATGTTTCAAAAACAGGTATGGAAAGTTATTGTTATGAACCCAGACCTTTTCCTTCCAGTGCTGCGATGATCTGCTCCGTCCCGTGACTATGAGTATGGTCTTCCACTCCATTTGAGTGTGAATGGCCGAATATTGAGTGAGAGTGAGAATGAGGTACTTCGTGGTCGTAGCCCAGCGTGTCATGGTGAGTGAGCTCAGCGGCGTCACGACATGTTCCTGGTGGCCTTCGAGTCGGCGGAGACTTCCCAGTTCCGTTAGCTAAAGGCTGTCTGCTGGCATTCGTCTTATTGGTTGAATATGGGCGGCGTGTACTCATATCACTGAAGGGGGGATACGGAAACGAGGAGACAAGAATCAAGTCCTGACGTGCCCTGAATTTACGTAGTCGCGAAAGGTGTGTTCCCAGGGCAATGGACCCCCCTAGTAGCAGGTTGCACCACGGTGAGTTGGTGATTAGAAGACGTGATCTCTTGGCTGTGCGCGTCCTGAGCGCTATAGACAGGATGTTTACATTCAAGTTCACCCTCTGAACTTGATGCCAGACTTGCATAGGTGCCAGGCTGCAGCTAAGGGAAACTGTGTAAACTCGTACAAAGTCCTGTCCCGCGACGAACTCCACTTCACATTATTCCCCTGCGGTGTGACATATTCCAAACTCGGGTTCTAGTCAACTTGTAGGCGGAGCTTTAGTTCCACGCTGATATTACAACTTTATATCCTCCAAAAGTAAATATTAATAGAGGCCTTGAAGCAGCTTCACCACCTGCGCAAGCCTGTGGGGATCATCTTCCCTGCCTAAAGCGCCGGCTGCAATCTTGGGAATATCTTCGGTCGGTACTTTGTATTCAGAGAGATTGGATTGTAGACCAAGTTCAACTACCAGCCTATGCAAGGCACTTGAATGTGAGAGGCTTATGACCCAAATTAATCCAACCCACCCATGAATAAGGGAAGACAGCTGAGCAACATCCGCATCAACCGATCCCGCCGAAGGATGGCGCAGATAAAAAAGAGCATTGGCGAGGTGTTGTCGGTCTTCCTGTGACGCGATCTGTGCTTTCAGCGCGACTGTCGGGGCCAAGGTAAGGCACTATAAAACGAAATCAGACTGCTAGACTGGAAAAGCTGATCAAAAAGGTACTCGCTGAGGTAATGCCGTGCGGAATTCCATATGCAGCACCAAGATTGTGTCCCAATGCATGAGACAGCCCAAGGGCGCTGGTTTTGTCGTTACTATATATATAGGCTATAAAGCTGCATTAGATAAACGTACCTATACCTTTCAGTTTTGAGAGGCCATATGCTCATCCACGACGCAAGCTGAAGCTTCTGACGGATGTCGATTGCTTGGGGATTGGCTTTGGATTGTGGTAGATATGTGAAGAGATCTGCGATGGCTGCGTAACAAAGGACTTTCATAGGCGCAGGAACTGATGGTCTGTACAAATTTTCTGTTGTGGAGACTTCAGAAACTAAAACAGGAATGCCGCTAAGAGCTGACCAACAGCATGGTCAAGTGCACGGATGCCCGTTGACAACCTGAAGGAAATTCAATGACTGAATTCTTACGATAGAAAGTAGATACCGACCACAGACGATCTGGCGTCGCTAAAGTCAACTCCGCATCAAGGATGACACCGGCGGGGGCCAACTCCTGTGAGGAAACACCCACTTTATGGCCGTCATCGTTGGTGAAGCCTGCACCGACCTGAAAAATGTGAGTATCAGCTTCACCTCTCGGATGACAGCTCACCGTATACTCGGCAGCACTCAAAGTAGTTGGAATAGCGATCTGAGGCAGTGTTGGGCCGCCCGACTCCTTTTGCAGGTTGAAAAGTATCGCCTTGGATGCATCTATCGGCGATCCTCCGCCGACAGAGACTATGAAGTCGCAATCGTGTTCATTGAAGGTTTCTATACCTCTGCGAATGCCAGCAATAGGAGAGTGCTGGCCGATCTCAGAAAAGGTAGCAGCGTAAGCATTGTGTTGTTGTAAGATGGTTTCAACTTTCTTCACGACATCAGTCTATTGGGTAGATCGCAAATGAGCCAGGCATTCGGTAAACTACACAACGGATAATCACCTTGCTGTACAAACTCTTTCCTGTGACAACCAAAGCCTTCTTGACGCCGAGAGTGTGTAGCAGCTTAGGCAAAGCCGAGGCTACCGATCCCGGTCCGTAGTACACGCCTTTGAGGGTATCCGTCCAAGCATATGAACCATGCAAAGAAGTGGACTGCTCGTAATTCATTCCATGCAAGGACGTCATCGCCGCGGTCGAATAAACGCGTTTTACAAAGGTTTTATACTTTTGAATAAGTAGCTATATAGTACTGCGAATGATTCCTCGGCCTTGTTCACCGTATAACTAGTAATCACCTTACTAAGCCCTTACATCTGCTTACTACTACCACCGCGCTGACTGACTCGGACCACAATTAAATGCTGTCGCGTCGTGTCGGCTTCTCCAGACAAGTGTCAAGTACTGTGCGGCAGCTGGAAGGACCCGGCAAAATGTGCTGGTGACTAAAGAATTCCAAGTCAACATAATCAGCGAGCCATTTATCGAAACAGTAACTTGAAAATACGGCTTCCGTGTTGATGAATGGATCGTGAGGGGCTTGACGATGGTATCAAGTGTACGTTTACCTGTTCTACGTCTTCTGATTGCATGCCTTATCAGGCACTTTACAGACGACTGTAAAGATCCCATATGCATGGAGTGCAAGGTAGAGCCCACGTCCATGCTCACAATTCCTCGTGGTAGTACGCGCACGGCTTCTAGACCTCCCCCCCAGCTTGATGGAAATTTCTGCTACAATCGTGCTGGGACATACCAAAAGAGTACACGACAGCAGTTCTTTGGCGAGTTTGATCCTAGCAAGCTCTGTCCTGTCGCGGGGCTCGGTATTCTTGACTTCTTGCCACATGGCAAGGGCTAGTCATTCAGACTAAACTTGACCCAAATTTTCATTATGGGATACACTAGGCGATCAGGTGAGTACGAGTGTGTTCAGCTGTTCAAAGCAGATAACAAGATGGTGAAGATGTCAGATATGTGCCGGATGCCAGGGTATGCAAGGATTACCTTGAGGTCAGCAAAACCGCAGTCATAGTCCAGACTTCCTATAGAAACTGTGAAGTCTAGTTTCCCGATGGAGTGCAGAACCTTTCTCTGCCTCTCCTCACAGGGTCGAACACATGTTAGGTGTCAACAAAAAGTTTTATATGGGGTGGTACACCTGCTTCTCTGCAAACTCACTATGTCTGATGTTCGTTACGAAGGACAAGGAATAATTGCGTTTATCGCATTAGTGAGATCGCGAAACGGAATAAACCGAACGGTTACATCGAGTTCCTGGCGTTCGTCCAGAATACTTATGCTTCGGACCTTCTGGCAATATTAATGCACGTGGGCTGCGAACTTATGTCCGTGAGATTCCAGAAACAAGTCGTGGCCGGTCAAGAGTACTCTGACCTTGATACGACAGATTGACGGGAACGAAAACAAAACAAAATCACAATTTTTTGTGCACACGATCCTAAATTGCTTTAGGGTTGCAGAATATCCATGTGATAGGATGTCGGCATTTGGCCGTCAAGGCAAGTTGCCAGCGTCTGGCTTCGCAAGAATGCGAACAGGTGTGGGCCAGAATCCAGGTGTTATCGATCAATGCTGCAGCAGGTGAAGACCGTGTTTGTTAAACAACATATGTTTCTGGGCTTGTGAATCCAGCACATTGAGTATGAGTGAACTAGATTTTTTTAGATAACGCAAGCACGGATGTAGTATGGACTCATGTTTTACAAGCGCCATCGTTGTAGCAAAGCTTCCTGTGAGAATCAAGAAATTGAGTGACGACATTAGAAGAGGCTCTGAGAAAACAACTCGCTGGACTAGGTATTAAACTTTGTCACGGTGATGGATAGGAATGTTGGCATGGACAAACTGATATGTAATCTTATCGATGAATCGATGACAGAAGGCGGGCACAAAGTTTGGCATGACATAGTCCCATCCCATGGTTAAAGTGACAGGTTTCAGGCTCCAGGCCTGAAGCATGTACCATGGGGTATGCAGACTTGAAGTCCAGGAACAGACACGTTGCATACGCATTGTAAAGCGGTGCTAATAGTCAGAGGTCTTTTTGCGAAAGGAACGACAGCAAGGCAGCGGCGAGGTGGGAGAACGGCATGGGATTAGGTTGCGACTTAGGCAGGATTAGATTAGAGATTGGTTCTAACTGAATTGGATAAGTACTATGTATGATGAACTTTCAACAAGTGTCCTCGGAGGCACAACACGTGCGCCACCAAAACCGTAGCTTTTCTAGCCACCCTCTTGGCCACTCTTCTCCAGCAATTTCTCTTCAATCTTTCTACTGTATATCACTTATTATACCCATAAACGGATTTCATACAAGGATCTTTGACAAGGGGAAGGTCAGATTTAGTACAAGGCTGGTCTTTTACATGTCGTCTAGCTAACGATACTCTCATCCAGTCAATCTTCCCCTCATCGTCATGGAACAGGACTTGCAGCCATCACGAGCTGAACAACGAATGCAAGCCGTCTTGAAGCTCAAGCGAGCTGCTTCACTACCGCGGATGAAAGACGGTAGGCGGCCACCAATGCATGTAGAAGCAGTCAGTGAAGGAGAGAAAGGAGGGAGTGATGACGACAAGGGTGATGCTACTCCGCCTGAATTAACTGTCGAAATCCCGATGGAAGTTGAGATAGAGCCAGACATAGAGGTAGAGGCTGCAATCGACGAAGGTGAAATGGCCATTTCTCCAGAGCCGGCAACTCGGCCGAAACGACGCTCTCGCTCTCGCTCTCGATCGAGAGGCTCTAAAGATTTCAAGGGCAAGTTCAGAGGTGCACAGTCGCCCACGTCAAGTCCTTTCCTCACTGGAGACTCGTCACAAGACGAAGAGCCACCTTTTCACCCACCGTATAATATAGCAGATGTGGCACCCCTGCTGTCCCCAATTCCATCTCACTTCGCTGAGTTACAGAGGTCCCGTTTATTGTTACGGTCACCTACCCCGATGTCCCCAGAACCCCCTTCATTCTATCCAGGCTCATCGCCGTCGACTCCGCTCTTGCCGTCACTAGAAGCTCTGCAACGAGGTCTTTTCCGGTCCAACAGCGCTTCAAGTAGTCACACAGCAGGCCGGATGATGGCTATGCACAAATTGACAGGTGGTACCGAAGTTTACGACCCTTCCACTTCCCCTACACCGCCGCCACTTCCCGGGAAACTTGGCCGGAATAATACAGTTTCTGGAGGAGAGCGCGTCGCAGCGCGTCAATTTATGCTCAGTCGCTTAGGAGGAAGATTCACGAAGGACGCTGAAGGAGACCAAGTCGGTGGAGGTGATGATAGATCTGCGCCTTCCCCCACGCCCAAGCGCAAGCGGCGTCGATCGCGTAGGGGGTCTGCGAGCGCTAACACAAATATTTCTGATTCTGAGTTCCTTTCTACCTCTCCGAACACTCCTGTCCCTCCTACAACACCTCTGCCAACAGCCTTTGACAATTTCGCGGAGCTTCGAGCTGACTCTTCAACACCTTACGGAGCTGCGAATACAACAAATCAGGAGGTTGAGCCAGTACCTGAGCCTCCCCCTGTTGAAATGGATGTTCTTGATGTCACTGAACACGAGAAGCCGGAACCCCAAAGGCGGCGGAGTGTGGTAGTGGAAGAAGATGACGAAGAACGATATCCCCCTGTTCGAGTATACAATGCACTACCGATTCCTGCGGTTCAGCGCAACCTCCTCCGTGCATCCTTGCGAGTAGCACACGCTTCAGACGCTCCTACCAACGGCTCTGCAGATTCTGCATCACCATCAGCAGTTAGTGTGCCAGTATATATGAGCCAGCGGACACCATCGGGGACTGGCTCTTTCCCAAGTAGCCCATTCACCACACCCTTGAAGGAGGTATCGTCTCGAGACGACGACGAGGAGCAGGTCGTGTATCATGCAGACTCATATCGGCCACGCACGCCGTATAATGAAAGTTTTGACCGCGAAATCAGTTGGATCGCTGACCCAGGTATAGTTCTATGATGTAATGCGATCTTGTTGACTTAGAACCGTTTTTTCCAGTTCCTGTTCATACTGGCGTAGAGGAGGAAGACGTTCAGGATCAGGATCAGGAACGGAAACAAGTCGTAGAGGAAGAGGAGCAATCTTTTGAGGACCCGTCACTCTCTCGCCGATCATCACACGAGTTCCCTCCAGAGCATGAGGTGTATGATGACACTTCACCCCGCGCCTCCTCTGATTCGAAGAGTTTAATCGTCGAATCGGAAACGTCTCAGGACACCTTACCATCTTACCCTCTTTCTCCCGCCCTTTCACAAATAGCATCCATCACGCCTGCCAGTGATGATTCGACATCCTTCCAAACCTATCCAACACGCCTTTCTGTTGTTTCCCGCTCAGGCGAATGGGACGACCGCATAACGAATACAGATGTTTCCCCAAAACGAAACGGTACCTGGGAGAAGATGAGTACTTTCATAAGGACAGGCTCGACTAGTGGGCGTCGTTCTCGTACAAACAGTATTCGTGAACGGCGAGTTCACACAGACTCGAGCATCAGCCACGAAAGTGGCGCCAGTATCACGAGCCCCAAGGCAGACAAAAGCGAGCCAATATCGGCACCTGTGCAACAGACAACACCGCAACCGTTAATGCAATCTCCCTCCGCTTCCACCTCCATTATATCGCTCGCGTCTCATGCACAGCGAGGCGGTGTGTCTCCAATTCCTGCTGCTTCCACAGCAGATTTGGCAAAGTATCAAGATGCAAAATTGTTTCCCTTCCCCGGAATGATACAACTGGAGGAAAAACGACGGGCGAAAGGTCTTCCATCCGCTTCCGCTTCGAGTCCAGATATAGCTACAGGCGGAAATGATGAAGAATCGATACTCCCGTCCCCCATCTCCCCCGGACATACCCCCGAAATGACCAGAGAACGCAAACTGTCCCACCAGGCTTCTGACACTCGCCTCATTACCAAGTACAACCCTTCTGGTGTTTCACCGTCACAACCTGACCATTTCAACGTCATGCCACAACCTCCAGCTCAGAATGGTGGCACTCTGAACCTAAAACTTCCAATGACCTTACCCGGGGTGAAGCAGTGGCTAAGCAAAAACAACAAGAAGAAATTCATGTCACCTGTTATCACTCCTCCGTCTTCAGTACCGGCATCACCCCCAGCTGTTGAGGTGAGACCGCTTCAAAGCGTTAAAAAGAAACCTTCTCTTTCAGATCTCCTTCGGCGGAAGGACGGTGAATTGAGTACAGACTGGGAGGAGATCAACAGCACACCTACGAGTACAAGCGGTGACACAGTGCTTGGGAAACAGAGTTCTGATTCTGGAGCCAATGTTGATGGCCCTGCAGTCAATGGGACGCCAGTTACCCGCTCCGAGCATCCTGATACGGAGAAGACACCCAAGGCGAGAAGAGTAGCACCACTCGCTGACCATAATACCCAGCCCTATGACGAGCCTGTTTCACCTTTGCCCCGACCGGATCCACTTTCTCCGACACCCGACCCCTCTTCCTCCTTGAGTGACTATCCTGCTCATTCTACCTCCGGATCGTCCTCCACAACTTCATCACAGTATTCGTTGCGTGGTGTCGGATCCCAAGGAGCTGTTGTCCTGGAGCGGCTTGAGGAAAATTTAGCTCGTGGATCTCGCAGCGCTATTTGGGCATCTGCTATTGACGATCCCGCTCGGAAGCTCTTGCTATCGTCCCCGGTTGTTCAAGTTGTCAACTCCAACCATGTTAAAGACCGGTTCCTTCTATTGTTCAATGACATCTTGATCGTAGCGAAGCCTATAATCCCAGACCAGGATGCTTTCACCGAACCCCTCAAACCTAGCCCGCTCGATAGAAAATTCGTTGTCAAAAGTGTCGTCATGCTTCATCAGTTGCGCTTCCACGCCGATCGTACAGACCAACCGAACAAGTCATCACCACGCAACCCAACGATCAAATCCTTCGTGAATCATTTTGCTAAGGATCCAGATCATGCAGTCAGCTCTCTACTGTCAAAGTCCGGGACGACCGATGATCCCGTTGCGCTTGGGCGACTCTTGTTCAGAACTTTGGATCTAGATCGGACTCGGCTTGGAGATTATCTGTCTAAACGGTCATCGAAGGCTGTATTGAAGGCTTATCTGGACAGTTTTGGATTCTTTGGTCTGAGAATAGACAGAGCCTTGCGTGTTTTTCTTCATTCGATGGCTACGCCGACGAGGACAGCTCACCATCTGGAAAATTTCCTTGACGCTTTCGCTGGTCGGTGGTACGATGCAAATTCAGGGATCGTGGAATACGACAAGGATACTGCTCACCGCTTAGTGCGCGCCATTGTTCAACTTAACGATTTACTGCATGATGGGATTGCCTATGAACCTGGTCCTACTGAATACGAATACCCGCAACGTGATGTAACCAGCAGGGATTTCCTAGAGGCATTCCGAAGGTATGACCCGAGGTGCTTGGTGTCAGATGAACTGTTAGAAGACATATACGAGTCCATTCGCCGCGAGAAATTTTCCCAATCCCGAAGCCCTGCCCCAGGTAGCATTCCAGATATCACCGTTGTGATCAAGCGTGCAATACCTACGCGATTAACGTGGAAAATGCAATCTGAACCCATTGTATTGCGAATACCTCATGCCGACCCTCACTTAAGTATCAGACTCTACGGTCACGACTTAGTGTTTGACCCTCCTCTCCTGAACTTCGCGAAGTCCCCTGAGGCTTCATTCCGTGTTACGGGAAATTCCCTGGGTTCAAAGTCAATAGTCATGCGACGATCAGGTCCGAATGCGCTCAGTTACACCGGTCTTCCCTTGAGCACCACAGTAGTAGTCGAACGTGCATTCATGCGCCATACCTTTCAGATGGCTTTCTTGAGTCATAATAGGATCAAACGAAGATACATGTTCAGTGTCGATGATCCACTCATTCGGCACCAATGGGCGCTATCCCTGAGGCGACACGTTGACCAAGCTTCTGTGTTATTTGCATCATCAAGTTCAGGATCGTCCAAGTTCCAACAAGCTGTAGATAAGCTGGCGTTTCGAGCTCTGCAGGAGACGTTGATAGGGTCGCCTCCGAAGCATGCCCTTCGCGTCTCTCAGAGGTTAAATGATCCTGGTCCCAACACTAGCCCTCGTTCCTCTGCGGATCGCTCGCAGAGCAGTTTTCAAGCATCCTCACACGTTCGCTCAAAGTCACGAAGTAAATTATACCATCGACATGGTGCAGGAAAAAATGAGCCAGATCTCTCGTATGGCTCTGAAAGGGATGACTCTCTTGCATCAGATGACCAGAGTACTCAGCCACGTAGTGAAGGTCCTCTTTGGACTGCTCGGGAACTAGAGATGCACTGTCTGCGTAATAGCTCGATTGCATCTGTGTTGTCCTATCTCCAGATCACAACTCCTGAGAACGGGGAACCTGCCACCTTGACCTCACCTCTCTGATTTCTAGTACGTGCTGTTCCCTTGGATTTAGAGCTGGTGCTCAAATCTTTTTCAGATTTCCGATGTAATTTAGCAACTTATCCACAGTGACTCGATTCCTGAATTAATAATGCAGCTTGTTCTTCCATGCATACCTATACTACATATCTGATATCTCTGTACGGACGCTATGCTTGCTTCGCAATTTCTATATAAAT
The DNA here is from genome assembly GCA_003314665.1 of Tricholoma sp. MG77. NCBI lineage: Eukaryota > Fungi > Basidiomycota > Agaricomycetes > Agaricales > Tricholomataceae > Tricholoma > Tricholoma sp. MG77. Next base: position 20,873 of record QMFE01001206.1, read on the forward strand.
CTCAGATTTTTATCATGTGTATGTATGGTAGTACCTGTCAAGTACTTATTTAACTTCAGCGGACTTCAAGCTAGTACCATTTCACTTCCACTTGAAGTTATTTATCAAACCTTGGATAAGCAGAATTATATTCTATAGCTGGTTGGCTATCAAGGCGATTCTCTGCTCAGAACTATGTACTCATCTGGAGCTGTTACACAGTCAGCTTCGAGTTATTCAACTCTGTTATTAGTTCGTGTCTTCATGCAGGCCACCGATCAGAATTGAGCGCTTCCGACGGAGATTTTACTTCATATATAGAGTACTTATATGCCAGAGTCATACCACCATCACGGTGGTCATCCTCCCCGAGTGCAATCATGACAGGATCGCGGGCCTCGCTGACGGCTCGGAGGTCTTCAAGTTACTGCCTTTGCCAGCGTCTTCTTCACGTGCGCAAACCAGACGATGACACCTATTGTACGAGGAAGTCATTGACTTCATCTACCCTGCCTCTCGTCGGTGCCAGCAGATAATCAAAGCTTTACAAGGACTACAGCCCTTCCCGCATCAGATCAGTTGTTTTCTGTAGTACAAGCTTGAAGTGACGGCGTTGTCATTCTAGAACTGGTGTGAGGTTATCCGTGTAAAGCACGACCTGCCAGTGGACATCAAAAGCATGATGCTCGCTCCTTTTATTGATGTGGTCATGGACATTTGAAAATGTAATGGCGCTTCTCCGGATCAATCATCCAGAGCCTAGACTTTCCTGCCCATATCGCGGAAGTACGTCCAATGCTAGAAAGACTTCCGTTACATAGCATCTGTGAACAAGGACTCGGATATGTTTGCCATTAATCTTTTACACAATTTCCAACAACTCAACCTTCCGTTGAAGGATGGAAAGATGAAAGTATCTAAGATCGAAACAAGTCCGTTCTCTTCAAAATTTGCACGCAGTCAAGATGATCATAGCCCTAGATTCCTGGCGCACTGCTCCTTCGATGATGTACACCCGAAGTCTATGCAAAGTTCGCCTATGAAGAAGTAGGGGTGTATTCGACCAGATATTCACCGGGCTGGTCCGGGCATGGATGTCGATGACAACATGCTTTATTGGCCGCGTAGTGGGATGTCACAAAATGTGACAGCAGTAAATTTCTAGCCTGTTACTACCCGTGACGGATGTTGCCCCCACGACGAGCTCATCTCAGTTTTGAGTTTCACAATTCTTTTTAAATGTGTTGGCGCTAGCCCTTTTTATATCACTCTACGGCCGGTTTTTAAACCTGACGACTCGCCTAGCAGAACTAGTAGATGGCTCGCGTTTACGCGGATGTGAACGCGACTCTTGGCGAGTCTTGGTACGACTATGGTGAGCAGCTCTGCGTTTTATTATGTATATTATTTTCTAATTACTACTTGGCGTGTATAGACAATTTTCGGATCGATTGGAGTCGGCCAGAGAGGTACGAAATCGTCCGGCGTATAGGTGGAGGAAAGTATTCCGAGGTGTGTAGTGCTGTGTTCTGTCTTTTGCTCGCTAATATTGTCAGGGTAGGTTTTTGAAGGCCTTGACATGTTCAGTCACGAACAATGCGTTATCAAAGTCCTAAAACCTGTTGCAACCAAAAAAATTAAAAGGGAGATAAAAGTCCTTCGAAATCTGACGGGTGGTCCCAACGTGATTGCTTTGATGGACGTTGTTATTGACTGTGAGTTTCCTTTCTTGCATATGGTTCTATCTTGAAACATGTAATCGTGCGAAGCCTCGAGCCGGTACCATAGTTTGGTTATGGAATACATCGAAAATACCGAGTGGAAACAACTTCTTCCAAGTCTGACCGAAATGGACATCAAATACTATACATTTCAACTCTTGAAGGTACGACAGCTTCCTTCCTCAGATGAACTGAATGAAATCGTCTTCAGGCACTCGATTTCGTTCACGCGCACGGCATAATGCATCGAGATGTGAAACCAGGGAATGTGATGATTGATTGCCTAAGCCGGGAGGTATGACTCCCTTGAATCTTGCATGAACGATGACAACATAGTCTCCTCGCAGCTCAGACTAATTGACTGGGGATTGGCAGAATTTTACCATCCGGGAACGGAATACCACATCCGTGTAGGATCTCGATACTATAAAGCTCCGGAATTGCTAGTCGGATACAAGCAATACGATTATAGCCTAGATATGTGGAGCGTCGGATGTATGCTTGCCTCTATGGTGTGTATACAGCTATTTAGCCTCTCTTCCGGCAACTCAATTTACTATAGATATTCCGTCGGGAACACTTCTTCCGTGGGACGGACAATAATGACCAACTGTTCAGAATTATGAAGACGTTAGGAACTGAACACTTTGATGCCTATCTGAAGAAATATAGCATCCATTTCGAGACAGACCAAGATGCCTTACTCACAAAGTCGGTTCACCCGGATTAAGTGGGAATAATACTTGTTGAATGTTTCTACAGTTATGTCAAGCTGCCATGGTCGAAGTTTATCACGACAGAAAATCAGTCTCTGGCCTCAGGCGAGGGTCTGGACCTAATTGATAAATTATTGAAATATGATCACCAACAACGGCTCACCGCACGCGAAGCACAGGCCCATGTGTATTTCAGTGGGTATTTAATATCCCATGTGACCCCTTCGTTGATCTTTCTTCCGGCCGTAGACTCGGTGCGCCTTGAGGCAACTTCGGCTAAACAGGATCCAGTCAGCGATTCTGGATTTTCTTCTACATGAGCTTGAACTCATGCCTTTCACTTTTTGTCTTACGTGTCATCCTCACCAGGTGAGGCTGCCAGAATATCACATCGGGATCGTATGCCGCGTTACGATACTATACCTACCTACTTTATCGATTTTTATACTACCAAGGGGAATCATATCCGTTACAATAGCCTGCTGAAAACGTGGATCTACCTGTTGCGTGACGCAAGGCGTACAATGAGGCATTCAGATGCGAATGGCCTGCATGATGTATCATGCATGGTCATCACGCTGATACAATGCATCAGCACTGCGTTTTACCAAAACGCATATATGGATTGCCTCCAAGTAGTATCAATCATCGTATCAACACCACAGTTCATTGCACAAACGAACGCCAAGATGACCACTTTGCATGCTCGCATCCCAGCACCCTATAACAACCGGTCTCAATACAACCTGCGCTCCCAGACGGAACCTCTACCAAGAACTCGTACTCCACGTTACCGAGAGGCTGACGTCGACGCTGAGCCCTGGCACCACATGGCACACACCTACGAGTGGGTTGTCGAGCAGGAGTACATGACGGTCGATAAGCGTGGGAGGAAGACCGAGCAATGGATCCTAGAACAACAGATCTTCTTGACGAGCAGTGATCAGCGGGGGACACAGAGCCCAACGGCTCAGCGAAAGATGTGGGAGGAAGTGGCGTATGCGTATGAAATTGAGGCAGAAAGGTGGATGAGGCATGAGGAGGAGACTAGACGAAGAGCGGCAGAGAGGGAGAGAGAGAAGAGACGAATTGTGCAGGAGGAAGTACGAAAAATCGAAGCGCGTATTCGACACAAGCAAGAAGTGGAGAGACGGAAGGCGGCAGAAGTAAAAGCCAAAGCATACGCAGAGCTGAAAGAACGCGAAAGGAGGAGCAGATTAAGAGTGGAAAAAGCAACAATCGAGGCATGGAATGACTACGAAGCGCGATGGGGCACGCTGGCGACGTCTTCCGAGGCTCTTACATTCTCTTCAATCCCATGGCCAATCATCTTACCTCCTGCGAAGGCGGAAGACATCACGCCAGCAGCAATTGCGCAGTTCCTATTCTCTTCGTTACATTCGCAAGGCCAGACACGAAAGGACAGAATCCGTAGTGCCCAACTACGGTGGCATCCAGACAGATTCCAGCGTTTGATGGGAAGGATCACAGCCGAAGATAAGGAACAGGTCGAGGAGGCTGTTGGAATTGTTGCGCGATGCTTGAATGATCTGATGGCTCAGGGGGAACGATGAGGGAGTAACATTATTTAACGAGCAATTACATAATACATTTGTTACTGTACATGACACATCGCTAACTTATTTAATAATTTTTCAGTTTGTGCCCGACTTGCAATGTTCTCTCGACTGACGCGTCTTCCCCTTCGACGATGTCTTCATACTGTTCCTCCTCGTTTGCCCCACTCATATACTCGTCTACGTTTTACTTTGGGCGCATCCGCAGCAGTTGCTGCAACATACTTCACATGGCGTTTGATGTCCGACGGTCATCGAATAGCATTGGACAGCGGACCAACTCTTACTCGTGAGGCCCATCGTGTTTATTAATGAACATATCACATCCTCAGATATTCCCAACAGCCTCCGACCGCAGCTCCACAAAATCATTGGCTTTGCAAGACCCTGCTCCCGGATCGGGCTCCGAGCCCTCGCTTACTCTGGATCCTCCTTCTCCTCAACTAGAAGCCGAAACCCCCACAGAGAGTCCAAATTCTGAAACATCAGAAACGACTATATCACCTCCAGATTCTCAGCAAGATACGTCATCGGACGACGGCTCCGGGGGAGCATTCAATCCCGTCACTGGTGAAATTAATTGGGATTGTCCTTGCCTCGGCGGGATGGCACATGGTCCATGCGGTCCACAGTTCAGGGATGCCTTTTCATGCTTTGTGTTCTCCGAGGAGGAACCAAAAGGTATTAACTGCGTCGAAAAGTTCAAAGCAATGCAGACCTGCTTTAGGGATCATCCTGAAATTTACGGAGACGGTGTGCCAAACCCAACCTTGCGTTGTGATTCGATGCTGACGCGTTGACGCTGAATCAGAGATAATGGATGACGACGAAGATGAGGCAGCTTCGGCTTCCCCTGTGCCCGCTCCTACGGACGGTGACACTGTCACACCGCCAACTACCAGTGATGTACCCGAAAAACCTGTTGATTCTGCATCGACAGATATCCCTAAGCCTCAAACACCACAGGCCCAGAAAGGTCCCCAGTCACAGGCCTCCACTGCACATTGAAGTCATATTCTAACATCCTGACTTAATATCATTATTGCTTATACACCACTCACTCCTCACCTGGGGCAAAAATATATAAATATAGATAATTCTGGGGTCTATATACATGGCGGAGGTATACGACAGCACGCGAGGAATATAAGATGGGCAGAAAAAAAATACAACGAGATTAGTCCACTCTGAATCTTTTCTCGATGACGCGATCTTTGACTTTATATCCATTCGTTGAGAATACTTTGGATCTCAAGAACGGCGCTATGTCAAAGATGTCGTGTTCTTTTGCCTAAGCCAGAGCATCAGTAATAAAGTCCAAAAGGATACAACCTCACGTACCCTCTCCTCAAGCTCGGCTAGCTTGACGGTAACAAGCTGCGGATGCTCATATTTCTGGAGCTGGTGCATTTTTGCTTTATCCTTGATAAGCCCACCAAGCAAGAAAGCCAATAACTCTTCGTGGTCTTTTGATTGAGTGAGATACTTTCTGAATCCCTACCAAACGACATTTGCTTTAAAACCTGAACAAGGGAAGGAGAAAGAGCTCACTCTCTGCAAGGTCTTCTTGATGCTCATCTTCTGTGCACTGACAAAACTGCCGACCGCAACCTCGATAGCCAGATCGATATCGTCCGCACGAACATACTCCCTGAGTGCCATTTTTGCGCTGGCCTCTGCCATCCTAATCATGCTTTCCAGGTGCCGCACTGTGATAGGGTACGAGCCGGTAGCCATCGACTCCCGCCGAAGATCAGCAAACAACCGGGAGAGCTTTTCCTGGTCAAGGTCAAAAAGCTTAGGCCTGATCTTTTCCCTTGCATACATAATGTATTTGCGAAGGATATCCTGCGGAATGATCTGCGTGAAAAGTAATCAATAAAAGAACTCGATGATGTTGCAATCGGTAGTTTTCTTACGTCTTCGTCCAACGAGGTGCCTACATCCATCTCCTCGGTCTCCTTCTCAAACTTGGGGTGGCTCCGCAAATGACTCCCAACTACGAACCTCGCTAATAGTTCATCCATAACAGGATCAACTGTGTCCTTCACCACACACAACACGTCAAACCGCGACAGGATCGGCTCCGTCAATTCCACGTTCTGCTGGAAGGGAATCGTGGGGTTGTATCGCCCCCGGATGGGATTGGCCGCAGCGATGATTGCACAACGCGCCTGCAGTGTTGTCACGATGCCTGCTTTGGAAATGGAAATGGATTGTTGCTCCATTGCCTCATGGATGGACGTTCGGTCCGCATCGTTCATCTTGTCAAATTCATCAATGAGGCAAGTTCCCTTATCCGCGAGAACAAGGGCTCCGCCTTCCAGCGTCCACTCTCGTGTGAGAGGGTCTTTACGAACACTCGCGGTCAGACCTACAGCCGAAGCGCCTTGACCTGTAGCGAAGACGGATCGGTGGGCTGTCTTTTCAACATACTTGAGGAATTGAGATTTGGCTGTTCCTGGGTCGCCGAGGAGGAGAACATTGATGTCGCCTCGGATACGATGCTTGTGGTTGATATCTTTCGTGACTCCACCAAAGAGAGAAAGTGCAATAGCCGTTTTGATGTCTTCATGGCCATAGATGGAGGGAGCAATGGATTTAATGATGCGTTTCCGGATCCGCTCATCGCGTGCGAGGGCACGCATCTCCTTTTCGTCCTCCTCTGTAAGCCTGAAGGCAGCAAAGAGATCTTCCTTCTTGTTTACGTGATTAGCCTCAATGATGGTGGAGAAGACAGGGAATCCATTCTTGGAATTGAGAGAGGCATCAAAGTTGTTGCGATACACGCCCGTAATTTCCTAGGAGGAGGGTTGGTGCAAGGATGAATATATATATTGACACGTACAACTTCTTCCCCTGGTTTGGCGCTATCTATAAGATCCCAAAGAAGAATGACTTCTCGGTGTCTTGGGAGACGACCTGCAGGAACAGAGCCTGGGGACTCTTGCAAAGTCATTTTCTGGTAATTGCGATACACAGTCTGTGAAACATTCCATCAGCAGAGACTTGGGGGTTATTTGAGAGGACAGACCTGTTCAGAATTCACCGGAAATGGTCCTTTGCTTTCGCAATTAGCACAATAGCTGATTTTGACCTCCTTGGTTGCATCCTGGTAGAAGGGACCCAGAACAGCACCACACTTGCGGCAATCGAACTTGACATATTTCAATTGGGGGAACACTCCACTTCGTCGCGTCACTACGCCTGACACACGGACGAGATTGTTCAAGTTAGCCCGACGGAGATCTCGCAGAGTAGAACTGAGCGGAAGGTCAGAAATGCGAACATGGACCTCGGAGTGAATGCGCTGGTAGGACGGATAATAAACGAGAATCGCATTGAGTGCAACTTCGTCAAAGATCTCCAGCATGGCAGTGGGCGAGTTTGTTAAAAAGTAGGCCAAAATGGGTTTAGAGAGAGCAAGGTGGAGATATGACACTTCGAGGGATTCCGCGTTTGCTATGTAAAAGTTGATTAACATAGATGGTCAGTGTAGATTGTTGGAAACTTACTTTCACCAAGATTACGAATTCGTTGACCATAGACCGAGGAGCCGTGTTCATCGACATAAGTCATTAAAAACTGGCGAAAATGGCGAACTATCGAGCGACGGACGCGTTCATTTGCAATCCACTCTACGATAGACTTTGCTTTGATGTCGCTTAGTTGTTCAAGTGGAAGTTCCTAGACACGAGTTAACGAAGATGATTAAATACAAGTTTATTGGAGGGCAGGATAGACTTACGTCTTCAACACCATCTAGATCGTCCAAATCGCGTCGTTCATCGTACTGACGTCGCGTGCGACGTTTCATGCGGGAGATTCCCAACCCATCATCCATTTCGTCATCGTCGTCGTCGTCCAGATCACCATCGCTACCGAGGAAGGCGGGCATCCTAGTTCGACGAGCAGCGCGCGAACCTCGTTTTCCAGTACGTTCTTGTTGATCTCTGCGGACCATTTTTCGTTCGGCAGCGCGACGAGCCTCTGGTGTCAGCTCGTCTGCATCGTCATCGTCGTCGATGCCAGCATCCGAGTACGTGTCCAGAAGATCATTTGGAGCATAGTCTCTATGACAAGTAGATGAGAAATGAGAGGACAGTTAGTGATGAAAGGAGATGGTACTCTGCAAGATTCTCTGGAGCGAAAAGATCTTCGCCTTCGCCTTCCTCCTCAGGGTCCTGTTCATCATCAATATCCTGAACGGCATCACGTTCATCTAAGCTATCATCCGTGTCTGAGAAGGGGGGAGGTGGTGATGAAGGTGGTAGAGAAGAATGAGAATCACGACGGGTAGGAATACGTTGGGGTGGAGGGGATGAGCCAGGGAGAGGCGAGATTGACCTCTGACGCTTTGATCCACGAGGAGCAGACTGAAAACGCAGGTTTGAATTAGCAAAAAGACGCGTTAATGACTTGAAAGCAGATTCACCATTTCAACTCGAGGCAAATTGACGCGACCGTGACAGTCACTTGAAAGTGACTTTCTAAGCGGAGCTTCAAACACGCTACACAAACAAACAAAAAACATAATTGCATTAAGAGGGAATCGAACCCCCGGCGGGTCGAAATCCGCTTCAAGTGGCAACGACCCAGGTTACCACTACCCCATTAATGCTTATCATTATACCCAAATAATACTATCTTAGGTATCTTGATTCATGTAATCCATATACATATAGAGTAGAACTTAATTTATTTAGCAGAAATAAAATTTAGGATGCAACCCATAACTTATTAGGACGTCGACGCTGCTCTTCCAACTCCTCTGCGCCTGATCGACGTCTATCAGCGGATAGATAGTGGGAGCGCGGTCCATCCCGTTGCAGTTGCCGACGCATAGGATTTTGCATAATCATCTGTGGATTGACTGATCCACGTCCAATGCCTGGAACATATAGTGCACCTCGATTAAAGGAACTACGCTCCTTTCTCCTTAGGTGGGTCGGTGCTGGGAATGGCTCAGGCAGCCCTTGTTCAGGTCCAGGCTCGGAGTAGAATATTTTGGGCCTCCAAGCCTCTCGCTCGTCCATAATGCACGAGTTTTTGAATTTTTCGACTAACGCTTCTTTGCCCCTGTAAAATTAAAATTGTGCAACATACTAATCGAGAAACATCATGCAACGTACTGGTAATTGGCATAGCTCATCTGTAAAACCTTTTCACTCGAAAACATATTCCTAGTTGGGACTGATGACTTTTCCCCCAACAGAATCGAACTGACGCGACTCACCATTTCTCTCCAAGCTTCTTCTTTGCAAAGAATAGCAAGTCTTGCACGTCAATAAAGTTCACAAATGCGTATCCAACATTGCACCCTGTAACCAACACGTCAGCAGTCCCTCGATACCAGAACAAGTCATATATACCATTCTGAAAATCCATCCGAAGGTATAAGAAATCAATTTTACGAGCGCAAACTTTCGCGATGAACGTAACCAAGTCCTTATCACTCATTTTGTTGGGAATGTTCTTGATCATAACAGTAGTACGAGTATCTTGACCATCCTCAATCCGTGCAAGATTCAGTTGATTACGTTCCGGAGGGGAGGAAGGCTCTCGCGGGTTATTTGTAGAAGTTCGTGGCGACATTGCACGGCCAGTCAAACGAGATGAAGACGGAAGTGAGGAAGGAGGATCCGCCCGGTAAATGTCATCATTCGTATGCGGATGAAGGGTTGAATCCATCTGCAGAGGTGGCTCAGGCTTTAAGGGTGGGCAGTAAGGGCCACCGTAACTTCCAGACACCTGGACTGGTGGAACATAAAACGGAATACCATGGAACCCTTGAGTAACCATGCTGGGCGGAAACCAAGTCTCGCCCGCGGCTGGACGAGAATGAGGCATCATCGATTGCTCGAAAGAATTCGCCATGTGATTGGCTGGAAGGGTGTGATGGTTGTCGTAATGATATCTGGCTCCAAACATGGGTGCAGGTGGAGAGAGTGGAAGGCTTGGAAGCGTTAATGATGATCGCTGTACAGGGGAATACAGCGGCGACCGTGGCGGGTAGGTGTAACAATCACCAGAGGCACCTCGCGAAGGACAGTAATAACATTGCTGGTGGCTGCCCGGCAGTTGGGGGACCGGCATCTCGCCTCCCCAAGTGACCGAATTACCATCCGGCACGCGGCTGCCTTGTTCGGGGTTATGCAGATATTCTGCATTGTACCCTCCCTCTAAATTATCCCCAGGATATCCATGCGATCTCCCAATAGCATCAAAAGCGAATTGCCCAGACGGTTGTCGGATTTGATGGCCTTGCGACATTGTAGTCGCATCACTACTTCCCGCAGGCATAGCCGTGTAGAAGACAGTCGGAGAAGAGATATCGGGATGGGTAGAGGAGATATGCGTGGGCGACGGAGAATACAACGTCGCATATTCATCGTGGCCTGCGTTGACGCTTCGCGGTCGAGATTGTGCAGGGTCGGTATACAAGAATCTCTCCCGTATTTGGGAAGACTGACCTGGCGGCCCAAGTTGCAATGGTCCGTCTGGCGGGTACACGGTTGTTCCAGCACACGTCGGGAAGGGAATAATATTTTTCGGGAAATCGATGGAGATATCGGAGGGGGCAGAAAGGTGAAGCTGCGCCTCTTGTGCATGTTGGCCTCGGGGTGTCCGATCTTCTGAACGGTCTCGTCCGGAAACTCGGAGATACATGCCGAATAGAACCTGCCCGTGCAAACCGGCGTAGGCTGAATTGGCATCGCGAAGGTCGTAATACTCCACATGAAATGCCTTCACGCGAGGCTGGCACCATCCAGATATATACGTCAGCCCAACGCATATCTCATATAAAAAGGTACTTGCATTCATTGGATCAACATCCTTCGTAAGCGAGAATGACTTGATACTGCCATACGATTTCAGCAAGCTCTTCAGCATCTTGAGGTTGATCCCATCAACTGCCAGTTTGGCGACATCTGCTTCGTCTCCTGATGTCGAGACAGTGAACTCGCTTAAGCTGCTTTCTTCGTCCACACTTCTGTCGTCTACGATTCTAACCTCTTTACCATCATATTCTATGGCAGCCTCCCTCCCCTCCGCCAGGAGGAAGAAGCTCCCGTCCGTAGCCGTGAGGAAGGCCGAGGCCCCAATGGTCTGTTCAAAATTGTTAAGGTGCGGAGGTGGTAGGGAGAGGAATACCACTCACTTCCGCGAGTTTTTCAGCGCTTATGAACTCACAAAATATCCATGACTGGGAACCATCCGTCGTTTGCTCATTGCCAATGCAATCGGCCAGAGGGCCATTTGATGGAACAGAAAGAATCTCTTTCGCTCTTGCTGCGTGTCGGGAGTCAAAGAACGCCAACATTACGATTCCATGCGATTTTTGACAACGAACGAAAACGCCTTTAATGGAATCATCACTCAAAGTTCCCAGCTGAGCATCAATAGTCGGCACCGACAAAGCGTTCTGGTGTTCAGAAGACTGGGCGTGTGTGGACGTCAGGCAATCGACAAAGGCGGACCTGAGGACTTGAGGCGATGCTTGACTAGAAACGTTACCTACCTAAAGAGAAGAAGCAAAGGAATATGTGTAAAACTAGATCGACCTACAAGCAAGAACCGGGTGGCCTCTTGGTTTTCCTCGTCGCCGCGTGGTTCGCCAGAGGTTTCGAGACTAATATCAGCCAAATGATCTACATTATTCGTAGAGTCGATGCTAGTGGCAGTCCTCAAGCTAGATGACGGTGTCAAAGGCGGGGTAAGGAGCGAATGTCCGTGTTCTCGGTCGACACGACGACGCCTTTGAATTTTCAATGGTTGAGTATTAGGCATAAATATATCGTCAAAAGAGAGCGTTCCGCGGTGTTCCATGGCCTTTTGTGGTTCAACAGATGATTCATTGTTCGTAATAGCGAGGGGCGTCGAAGGACGTTGAAGTAGCTCACGAGTGACGTCTTCGAACTGTGGGGGAATAGGACCAGAATGAGGCGGAAACCTAAGTGAAAGCATTTCAGTGCCAAAGGCACACCAGAGCGTTACGAGACAGACCAGATGTTCGGTAGCGATGGGGAGTGTTGAAGGCGAGGAGGTTGAACTCGAGTAGCCTTACTTCTGTCCACGTTTATGGGATTCTCTCTAGACTGTAGGTCAATACTGGATCTCGACGGAGAGTTAGTGGTAGAGGTAGACATCATGGTATAGTAGGGAAGAGGTGCCCGTGCAAGACGCAAGAAGGTATATAGAAGAAAAGGAATTGAAGGATGGGAAGAACGGAGATGGAACCAGGGGAGAAGGACGAGCTTGTTAATTAAGGTGTTCAATTGACGTCAAAGAGGCCGGAGAAGCATCGACGTCGCCATCGACGGCAAGAATACCGAGTCACAGAAGGCTTGCAAGGATTTGCGGATCTGGAAGTCGCTCTGGTGGCGCGCCGTTGCTAAGAGGATATCCTTGACAGATAATAAACTTGTTGCAGAGTTAAATCCAACATGCTACCTGGGTTCAGGTGGACTGGGGGGCGGTAGGGATCCCATACTAGATGGAGCATTGTAGCAGGCAGCATGACGGCCTCTAACCATTCTCCCCGAGTTGTACTCCCAAAGACGCTGATCACTGGCACTCGAGGAACACATCAAACCCCACGAGTAGAAATATAGAAAGGAAGAGACCATAATCCCAGTTATCGCATGTAAAGCGCACTTACTTACTGAAGAGGCGCTTGATATGGTTATTTCACGTCATTCCAAAACAGGGCACAGAAACTCCTCTTTAATTTACAGCAGCAACCATCGGACGAAGAAAGCATTCCCGGGATAACTGTTATTTGAAATCAGACGAAGGCCTTCCTGCGCCTAGATAGTTACAAAGTTGAGGGCACAATCATCCACCACTCACTCGTAAGGCATCATTTGATTCATCATCAGGACATCAGGAAGAAATCCACGAGTCCACAAAGAAGTTGACTTTCGGAGACAAGGGAATGCGTTGATCCAGCACCTTCGATCTCCGTTATTGAACAGCTAAGTGGTTCCTTAGAGAGCAAAATGCTTCAGTCACAAACCACTGCCACGCCGCGCACATTCCCTCGACCATCATGCATCAAGGAGGAAGAAAACCAAACCGGAGGCGGAGAGTTACCTGTGATGCATGTGATGCCAGATCTAGTCGTGATCACATGACTGACACTTCAAGTTTATCCTGACACCCTTACATTTAGTCGAAGTCAAAATGCCATTCTACCAGATGCTGTGTATCACAGCTCACTACAACGAATATGTGCGTATGGCGTGGTTCAAACTTCTAGTCGATTCGCAGCTAGACTTTTCCGTTCTAGAAACATATCAAGGAGTTGGTGCGTCAAACGGCCACTCATATCATGAATGCGAGGGGTGTCGTTCGTAGCATCAACTCATGGGGAACTCTTACTCTACCCCAACGGATGAAAAGACATGGAGAAACCCATTTGACCGGAGAGTGCGTACTGTTTTTGAAATATATAACTGACGATTTTAATGCGCTCACAGTTACTGGACGTTACATTTTGATACGGCTCCCCGGACCCTACGTTCGTTGAATTCGATCATGCGTCGAGATCCACGTGTCATTCGCTGGACAATACTCAAGTTGGGCGATAAGGTGGAAGACGTCGCGGCAGAGGGAGCTAAAGTCCTCAGTCCCATGCCAATGGGCAAGGCTCTTTAGGTCTCAGGCTTCATTAGCAGAGGCACAGTGCTCCCAGTGTTGGTTTGGAGGGACATATCACGGAGAATGGCAACGCCAAGAACTATGCCATAGATTCAGATGACCGACGATATTCACTATAGTCATCATTCCTGGGGAGTGTATGATGGCCTGTTTCGCCACAGGTATCTTATCAGCATGGTATTGACCTTAGTAATAACAGAGGAATGTTCGAGGAATACAACACTACTGCCCCATCATGCATCAGCCATCAGACCGAGCGTTGTTGAAGCATCCTGTAGGTTTCCACCCAATTTATCACCTCGCTCAGATCTTTCACGGTTTGAACCGCAGTCACCGGTTCTCGCTCGGGCCCGGGACGTTTATGTGCTTGTTCTCCGTCCATCCCCGAGCGCTGCAGTAGTAAAGCTTTCATTCCTGCAGCCAAGGCACCATTGTAGTCCCTATATATCGCAACTCAAGAATGGGTTTAGAAATCATCCACCGATGCTCATGATTCCAGTTCATCGCCAACTTGCAGGCATTCTTCTGGCTTGATGGGGTTTCTGGCTTGACGTTCAGCCCTCTGGCTCGCCTGCGAGATGGCACGAAGGAAGATCTCGGGAGAAGGTTTCTCAAACCCTTCTTCCTCACTGAGAATAACCGGATTAAGTGGCGAAGGAAAATCGAGGTCCTGCAATACCGCACCTGCAAATGAGTTAGAAAAGCTGGCCAGAATTATCTCCCACAGACGCGAATCACTTACGCAGACGGAAATCTGAATTACTAATTACTGCTGTCATTATATTCATCTCTCCCAAACGCCGCACTTATCACAAGATATCATTGGATGCAAAGGACAGAAGGGTAATTGCATACCAGTGGGAATGGCGTCATCAAATGCTCTGTACCCTTCCTTAGAACTAAAACGCGTCATCAGACGGGATACAATCGTTGGCAAAGATGCTTTGAGAGCTGGTCGTCCGAGTCGAGTTAGCGTCAGACCCTCAGACTTGTGCAACTAATTGTTAGGGTCTGCGTTGGCTCCTAATGCAGTTCTTCTTATGACTTCAGACCACCATGCTTGAGAACCTTTACTATACGCTGGTTGCTCAGACTGAAAAGAGCCAAAATCTAAAGGGCCAAACAGCTGAGGCACTGAAAAAAGGGGAACTGAACCGACAAGTGTTTCTTACCAACCCTGAACGATCGCCGAAGGGAATCTGGATCGAGGACACCGATATAAGGTGCAAAAGTCTGTGAGTATTGAATGTGGACAGGAAGGCGAGGGGCGATAGTCGTATAAAGTGCGTCAAACGTAACCAGCCGTATTCGAGTAATCGCCAGACGGAGCAACATTCACTGGCAAGTTGTTGATCGGTCCTGGAGATCAAAGTACTCCGGAGCATGTTATAGAAGTGGTAATGTCCGGCAATACATTTGGTGAATACCCATACTACTCATCCTCTTCCACATCGCCGAACTCGAACATACCTAACCGGTCTCGCTTAGCAGCCAAAATAGATTGTTGGAGCTTCTTCGTGACCTGAGGATACGATGCAATATACTTGCAGTTCTTGCGATCCATCATAGCGACGCCCTCGCTCAGCAACTCGGCGTTAATGCACGCAAAGGGATCATTAGCGACAGAAGGGTCTGTCGGATCTATCAAGCGAAGGTGAAGGAGAGAGCCTTCCTTGTGGTCAATGATAGCGACCAGCTTACGGCCTTCGCACATTGCCCGGAACCGTTCAATGGCTTCTTGGTAATACTCGCTCTCAGGACCAGCGAGTTTTACAAAGCTGGCCAACAGATCAGCTATCTACTGCTTATATGAAATAGAGTACAAACCTCAGACGAGCATCCTGTGCCTGCCCCGGAAGTGAGCGGAACTTGGGATCCAACGGTCGAATATTCGAATAAGCAACTGTGTCTTGGTTGCCATAATCAATGAATGTGACCTCGGCTTCCTTCTTCACGGGCGAGGCCCGACGAATTTTTGCTCTATACCATGCACCATCAGAAAATTTGGCGGAAACCAAATCACCTCCTTTCGGGATAAAACCTGACGGAGGGACCGCTGGCGACTGATGGTGTATGGAGAATTCCCGCATAAGTTTTTCCAAAGACGCAATTCCTAAAGTATGCCAGTCAGCACCAGATACGATTCAGTCTCATGAACAAACCTTCTGTGTTCAGAATCTGCACCGAAAATGCGAAACCATTTCGAACCCGAACATCACTAATAATTACGTCAAGGTATTCAGAGTTGAGGGGTCCCATTTCGTTGATGTCAGTATGTGCCTCCGCGACTTTCTCTGCTTCCTCGTCGTATGTACTCCAGATCTAATAAATCCAACCTCAGAACAAGGGAAGAGAACCAATTCCATGGAAGACCAACATTCCGTCTTGCCTTCTTTGCTTCTGCCTATATAAATTTAATTAGTACTCATTCATAGAAAACAGGACGAACATCTGCTTTACCTCAGCCTCGTAGAGTAGTCCTGCCCATGATAGACTATCGGCAGAGAACGAGTGGACTGTTGCCAAACCCTCTTTGACCATAGTGATCGCAACATTTTCGGTCTTGTTCAGATAAAGGGCGCCAATAAACCCTCCCGACTTATCTATGCCGTCCACCTCAAACTCCACATCGCGCTGCATGCATTTCCGTGTTGCAAACTCTGAAGCTTCCGCTCCGTAAGGTTCACCTTTCTCTGATGAATTACGTCCGGTACGTGGAGCTCGAATACCTGGGGAGAAGTGAAGTAATGAAGGGCATTATTAGGTGAAAGACTAACCACCGAGGACTAGAGTCAGAGTCTGATTATCCTTGGGAAGGAATATCCTGCAATAGGAATCAGGAGATCCAGGTAGTAAATTGTTTCGTACACTGACTTGAACCTCGACCCTGCTGCAACATAATCCACAACAGCAGGCATTCTTCCTATCCGCTTGAATCCGTTGAGGAAGGGCGTCGCACGATTACTCGACTGAAAGACCATCAGCCAAGCATAATCAGGGCAGTTTGCTGTACTGACTTCTGAAATATTCAACGGTTGCTTTGGAGCGGGGATCTCTTTTCCGGAATGAATTCCCCGGGTCTCGGCAAGTGCACTAAGATACAGAATATAACACACGTCATTACCAGCCTTTGGAAATAACTCACGAATGTTCGGCAGCCATTAGTTTGTCATAATCTGGTGACCTGTCTTCATCGTCCCGTCTATGGCGAACGACACTGGCCAAGCCCTTGTCAATCAGTTGTTCGGCGATATTACTGATGTCGGCATATATCAGCGGTGTCCAATGACTGTACGTATACAATAACTGACGTGTTCTGCCCGCCATAACGCACTGTAGCACATTCCCGTTCTTCGAATTCTCCTTCGCGGGGTCGTACGAAGTCGATACTAGCTTTGACATTCTTCCCAATCAACTTCTTGCGCAAGAATTCCCTAGCCTCATTGGCGTAAAAAGCTTGCTTAGGATCAGAAAGTCTGAAAAGATAGATCAGAACAGAACAGAGGCGAGGTCAAATGGTCGCTGCCTAACTTTGGCCCTCTGGTTGAACTTAGCTGTAACCTATGTTCTTTCCCAGATTCTTTCTCAACTACCGAGAGTTGATCTCCACTCCATACACGCATGACTGTTGCGTCAAACATTTTGTTGGACCCCTTAGCGGACCCACTCCCATTCACAGAAGCAGCAGCAGCAGCAGGTAGATGGGCATATAGACAAACACGCCTTTCTTTGGCAGTCTTTTCTGCCGCACGAAGCCGTTCCATACCTCCCGTGCTGGCCAGCATGCCAGCATGCCAATCAACGACACGTGCCAACCCAGCTGCGACTAGATGCTCCGCGACATTTCCTGCGGGATGGAGGACTAAGTGTGTCAGAAAGTCAGAAGCGGGGAAAATGAAAGCAGTTGTATCCACCTGTGCCTATAAATATGCTAGCTGGTAGGGCCGCAGCAGTACTTGGCCCCGATTGGAATGGTGTGGCTACTGAGTTAGGTACAGATAGTATCTGCACCCGGACCGAACGTTGCAATAGGCGAGATTCGGTGAAAAATTTGGCCTAGACAAAAATATGTCACACATTACGAAAATTGCAACAGGACCCACTTCTTCACCCCAAGCTTCTGAAGGTTCGCCCTGTTTACTCGATGCACGAGCACTCCGCACCCCGGCCAACGCGATATTGACAATTTGATGGTCCCCATCTGGCATTAAAATGCGGACTCTCACAGTTGTTCCATCTCTGACTTGTTCGACGATTGCTGGATCCAAGAGGTCAGACAATGAATATCTGATTTATGAAAAAGGCTTACCGTCTAGTGATTTTCCTTTCCATTCAGTCACGAATGCTTGCGAATCTTCTGGCATGGTGTGGTGGACGGGGCGCGCCTGAACTCGATATCGGTCATTGTATAGAAAATGAAGCAGAACCTATCAGACCTGGGGTCCGTGAGGATTCCAAAGACCTTTTGCCGAGGTCTTTGCTTCGTTTTCCATTTCCCGTTTTCTCAAATCATCCTCAGTTGGTTCCCGTTTAATTTCCTTCAATTTGCCCCAACCATTTTTCAACAGCTCAGATGCCAGATCAAACCCTCCAATTTCCGCATTGCCAATATCACGGGGAACGTCATCGTTGGAGGACAAGGAATGCGTCGACGTAAAAGATATTTCCTTCCCGACAGCAAATGCACGCATGAACTCGCGAGATTCGAAAGCCCAAGGCTTGGATAATCGACAATGGTAAGCATGAGTCATACCCTCAGACTAATGAACTAACCTCATCGTCACGAGTGGATGTACCAAGCCTTGGAGCTGTAACGTCCGCAAGGTGTAAAACTCTGGGACACGTTGTAAATAAGACTCATACGAAAAAATAAAATAAAATAAAGTAGACCTCTCTTTTGGTGGTTGACCCTGAGGTCCTGGACGACCCCTGAGAACGAGGGAATCACCAGAGGTTACAGCTGTTCTCAACAAACAAACAAATCAGAAATAACATTAGAGGAAATTGCTGATATATATCTACATTTCACAATCTGGAATGGTACTTAGCATCGGGAACAAAGAAAGGACATCGCACGAACAGCTTTCATCGACATTTTTATCAATAACTGGTGAAGATGGTGCGTAGGTCTCGGAATGTGTGTCTTGTTAGGGAAGTTCTTGAACTGGCAATTGAAGACAACGATTCCGATTCTTTTGTCGATCATGTGATTTTATTGACCAACTGATAGTGATACAGTAAGTTAGTATGAAAGCGAACTACATAGAGATAGCAGTAGGAAGGGATGTATATGCAAATACTGTAAGTGTATGATAATTTATAATGCACCTTCTAATAATATGCCTGTGGCCTGATGGTGAGTCCATAATAAAACGTCCCAATGAAAGCGTCAGCAATGGAATGAAGCATGACAGCGGTCGAAAAATCTCCTGCTTGCCTGTCTTACCCACCGGCATGGCAACAGGGAAGAGGAATCACCAATGGAGGCAGATGTTGCACGCAACCATTCCTTAGGGTCTGAGATGTCACAAAGTATCCAAGGATTTCGCTGGTAGTGTAAAGTTAGTCGGAGAAATAACAGATTGGATTGCGCGCACTTTTACTTCCAGGAGAGTGACCCTGCTTCGAGGGTCTTTCTGTAACATACGATCCAACAAGCCAACGATCATGAACCCTTCGTTGCTCGGGTCTATGGGATGTCTACCACCTGTTGAGGCTCTATCTGCACCCATGGTATCATCAACAGCCCAGTCTTGAGTGCAGATCTGCTTGTATAACACAAATTCATTGTGATACACATTTGCATTTATAGACGCGGGAACATTGAACGGAGTGTGACCAAAGAGAAAACAATAGAAGGTCACTGCAAGGGACCAGATGTCAATGGCCTTCGTTACGGGAGGCCGTTTCTGTGGCATAGAATCTATATCATCTTGGATGGTAGCCGAACTCGATGCTGAGGCTAACGTGTCGGAAGATGTAGCGGGCGACAGCTTGGACGCATGGTCGGCGAACCAGACTACCTCTGGAGCAAGAAACGACGGTGTGCCGATTCTCTTCAAAAGATCGTTTTCCGGAAACAGCATAACATCATCAGAATGAAGCCCTTTTCTCAAGCTTTGGGTAGTGGGGCTAAAATGCGAAACGCCAAAGTCGATTATTTTGACCGCAGCGCGATCACTTGTCCATAGAAGGTTGGACGGTTTAATGTCACGATGTATTATTCCCTGATTGTGTACTACAACCAGAACAGAGGTTTAGTGTTGTGGAAGAGTCAAGAAGTATTACTCACGATATTCAAGCCCCAGAATGACATCTCGGATGATGCGTCGAGTCTGCCTAGTAGATAACACAGGTTGGTGTTGTCCATTTGTCCATTGCACTTGACCACCAGACAGATATTCCATGACTGCTCCCAAACACAAAGTACAAACCAAAGCAGAACGTCGAAATTGTAACCTTTAGAACGATACGTCGAAATGCCATTCAAGTTTTTGACTCACCTAAGAATATCTTGTCATGTTGAGGATCGTCTATCACCTCAAATAGACGAACGATGTTTGCATGCCGGCATTTTTTCATCACAGCGATCTCCTTGCGAATGCTATGATCGGTGCTGCTGAGAGGCGGCCTGTCACTCGTATTTTGGCGATGGGCCCTCCTTAATAGTTTGATTTTGTCTCGAGGGCTATTCCGTTTCACGACTTTCAGTGCCTGTGGAACAGCTGATGTATAAACACGGAGATTCTGGAGAAATGACTTACCATTTCAAGCCCATTTACATCTTCGTCTGTGCATAAGAAAACCTCCCCATGCTGCCCTTTCCCTATTCTGTCGCCGCGGAGATACTGATTGATCTTACGACGCCTGACTTGGCCCTCCAAGGTGAGGTATGATGTCAACCTTACTGGATCCGAGTATGGCGAGAAGTCATGAAAGGGGCTACTGCTGGTCATTGTTAGTCGTCTCTTGCAAGATAGGACAGTCCCACTTATGAGAGACTGGGAGTCTTAGGTGTACTAGTAAGAACACGGGAATCAGAGGAAGGCTAATTAACCACATCCTGTTGATCAAACCATCAGTGGCGCAATTTTGAATTCAAGCACTACAAAGGGTGCTGGATACCACGAATCACGAGAAGCCTGCTTTCTACTAGGCCCTCACTACGCCATGTTTCTTTCTCTCAAGTAACAATGCTAATCTATCTATCGTAACCATCAGCGAGGTCGAATCGAAAACTTTGTGTGCGACGATCAGCCTTCAGCGCTCAGCCACGGACGATTTGTGCTTGGTGGGATGCCAGTCAAGGAATAAGACCAAGGACGGAGGCAGTGGCATGACCACTGATGGCGACCGGAAGTGCAGTTGACTCCAGGGGTCAGCATTCGACCTATGTTAAGAGAGTACTACAGCTTGAACCCTCGTTATCCATAACGGATTTTGATGGCAGTAGTGCGGTTGCGAACTTCCAAAGCTGCAGGTCATGTTACTGAGCAAGGGAGGAATGAGAAAGATATGTTCACACACCTTTCACCTCCTCGGCTTCTTCTCGTTGTTCGTAATCAAGCACCAGACGTTTCAGCTCTTGCTGTTCTTCTTTGTCTTGTAATTGGGCCGAGCGAGTGTGTATGGCTAGAGCTGATGCAGCAGGCACAGCCAACTGACGGGCCTGGGGAATATTGTCAGATATGGAAATCAAAAAAGGTAATAGGGCGTGCATGTTGTTTATTTCCACGTCTAGTGATAACCGTGAAGCTCATAACATCTTGCCCATCGACTTCGGATCCATCACCATCTTCGTCGGGCTCATCAACCCTCCTTTTGCGGAGAAGGACAGCTGAGTCCCAAAGTGCAAGTGCCGTCTTCTTATCGACTCTCCTTGATTCCGCCGACGTGTCTGTAACCATTTTTGCAAGCTCTTTCGCAAACTCAGCCTCGGCTTCATCAGAAGGACCAAGACTCTCTTGAAGGCTGTTGCTGGCGGAAAGCACCACCTCTTGATCTGGAGACGGCGCGCGATCTTCCGTCTGCAAGTTGTGTAAACCACAATAACACCATAGCGGAAACCATATATCTGCTTACTGGTGAGTCTTGACTACCCAATTCGTCCTCCTCTTCCTCATCTCTCCCTTCCTCACGTCTTTCAGCTTCGTCCCCACTGTCATCGCCGCTGTCATCCGCACCAGGAACTACCCAATCTTTGCATCGGAAATTCTGACCTGAGACGACAATTCTTCTTACCAGTACTCTGGAATGCTGAGTTGAACATGTCATCAACAGCATTTGCAGCTTCTTCAGTTGTTTTGGCAAGCTCAAGATTCGGTCGGACTGCCTTTACGGGCAGGCAATTCAGCACCTGCGTGTCGAGACAGCTACGGGACTCACTTCGAGTGAATCAGAATACATGAAGTCGACATCCAATGATAACGCTTCCTTGCAATGAACGTAGTACTGGCGAACCATATAGCCATCAGCAGTTCAAGCGGAACAGTTAAGAGGTAGTACCTGGAAGAATGTTAAGAAATTGTCTAATTTCTTCTTTTGGCTGCCACGATCGAAACACATTCCACATGTGTCGAGAAGCACACAGACAAGTCTTACTCGGAAGAAATCATCAGGCATGTCAAGAGGAACAGCTTGGTTGGGCAAAGGTCGGCTCTCAGCTGTTCATGAGAAATCAGGTATGTAGCAGATATCAGTCGCCTCACTTACGGTGTCCAAAAGTCACCAAAGACCAGAGAGTATCAAAAACGATACCGGAACTAAGGAGCCTGTATATGTACAGCTCTCCTAAGTACTTGATTGTGGCTACTCTTCTTTGGTTTGTGCTGTAGACGTTCTGTTCTAAACCTCTGCGGACGTCTTCGAGAACTTGATCCACAACCGATATCGCAAACCCAGGATGGTACCGTTGCAAATCGTAGGTCAACATCGCCAGAAGGCTAATATTACCGTATGTGACTTTCCAAGGTTTGGTGAAAACTTTGTGAAGGGTTTGTTGGACTTCTTCATTATCCCAGTTCAGCTTACGTGTAAGCTTGAGAACTTTGTCGATGGTCCTTTTAGTTAAGACATCATATATCAAGTGACGAATGAAAAGTTCCATAGGCGTCCGATGTTTTTCTTGTCTTGGGGCACGTTCTGGGGGGTTGCACTGAAGAAAGTATTAACATTGACCAGAGCTTCCACTTGAGCAGACATGTACCTGATAGTAGGCATTCTCGAGAAGAAGTAACTGCCGCTGGTCGAAATGTTGCAAGTTTTGCTTGCGTTTCATCAGCTCCAGCTGTGGATAAAAAATGTTTGATTGAGTTGGGGGTCCATTACAAAACAAGATTTGTACCATCGTTCCGAATCTTTCGGAGGTATCTTCGTGTCTGAGCAAGAACCTTCCACAACCTTCCAGCAGCAAAGCAATGTTTTCAACATTGGTTCCAGAGAAATCGTCCAAGCAGACTTTGAACATGTGGAGAATGACATGCGGAGGTACGACGCGGAATTTTGTCAAGTTTGACAAGTATGTGATGTTCTACATTTTCCAGTAAGAAATCATCTCGTTATTTGAGCGGACATACTTTGAGTCTGGTTTCTGACAGTTCTTTGACCACATTTTTCTTTCGTTGAAGATACCGAAATTCTTCTTCAAGCTATAAAACAATAAGAAGCAAGCAAACAAAACATAGAAGATGCTTACAACGGAAAGAAGCTCCATACCTATGTCAGGCATATATCTGTTCAGGGTCGCAGCGAACCTTGAGTAATGAGGTAAGAGATCTATACGATTTTTGGGAACTTGACCCAAAAACTGGAGGAGTTGACAAGAGTTGAGGGCGAGAAGAGAAATGGAAATACCTTGATGAGCCTCTTTCGCGCTGCCTTTGAATTCAAGAACGCAAAGTCGATAGCAGCCTGATCTATCAGGGCTCGATTTGTTGCGTCTGAAAGGCGTACAAGAAGAGCGGTTAAGAGTTGAGAAGGTCCTTGAGGAGCTAACTGAGGCGACAATGGTGGTGTAGAGGCTTTGGGGGTTCCGGTGGTAGGTGTAGGTAATCTGTAACAGCGACATCGGCATCACGTTCTGCTGAACGAGATATGCTTACTCCTCATCGTCAACTCTACCATCTGGTTCATCAGTTGGAAGAGAATCAGGCGGCACTTCCTGATCAAGCTTCTGTAATTCTTCCTCCAACTTTCTGACTTCTTCTTTCTCGCGATCAATTCGTTCTTTATCTTTCTCGTTGTCCTTTTCCTCGTCTTCTTCCGCCGCATTATCGATACCCAAAACACTACTCGGCACGAAATCCTTCAAGTCCTGCAAATCCTCAAAAAACCTACGCTCTTCCTCATCCTCCCACTTCCCTCCAGCCACCGTCATCTCATCGGTATCATCCGCGAGCTGGTTGGGATTGTTTGATCCGATTAAAATAGAATCTGATTTTTGGGACATAGTCGGTAGTGAAGGAAGCGGTAGGTAGAGCAATTCAGAAAGACTAAAAGAATGCGAGTCAAGGAGCAGGAAGCCCTGTCATGCGAGCAAGGACTTACGATTGGCAGCTCGCCAGTAGTTTTTCGTAGCCTTTAGTCATTTTCTCATATGCTTGTTGGCGGTCCTCAAAGATTTCCCCAGAGCGAATGTAGGCTTCATGATTGCGTTTGTCTTGTTCCTGGAGTCTCTATATGAATGTTAGGCCAATTGTGTTGTTTTGTGAAATATATGGAAGAAACCAACTTTATGTTCCATAACTAGTTTTTTGCACACACTATCATAGTATCCCTCACACATGCGCTTGAAACGGTCCCGAATCTCTTGTTCAACCAACTCATCAACTTCCCTGGTCAGTTCCGGGAATGGCCCACCGAGTTCGCTTCGTGAGTCCAAGTCTGACGAAAGCTGCTTGGAGGCTGGGGGGCAGATTCCAAGATACGGACGGGAATATGACTTCAGAAAAGTCGTGAGGAGGGGCAGTGATGACAAGGTTGGGTCGTTCGACAACTATACAGTAGTAAGATCAGCAGTTGTATGCTGCCAAGCAATGTCAATTTACTAGTTCTTTCAATGCTTTCATGATCCATTCTCCGCCGCTCCTCATAGGGCTGTCTTGAATAACGCCAACCAGACCCAATTCCGAGCATACCCGAAGGACAGGGCGTTGTCGTGCAACGCGCGCCGTATCTTCCTTTTCACGTTGCTCAGAAGCCATGGCTGTCAGTAAAGCACGGTTTGGGGCACTGATGGCTGAGGACATAGCCGAAACCAGCGCTGGGGTAAAGGTTTTGGGAAACCGTTGATGCAAAGAAGAGATCACCTAACTAGGTCATTGGCATGAACATAGACAACGCAAAAAACCAGCACATACTTCGACCGCAGCCCATACATCCTTCTCGGTCTTACATCGTGCAACCCCTTCCGCAATAGCACTCGCAATCTCGTCGATGTATTTTTCAAGCGATAGAGACTCCATGTCTTTGAGGATCTGGTCCCGATTGTCGGCAGCTAAGGACTGTCGGATGCGCTTGATGAGGGCGGTGTGGCGCTTCAAAGAAGAGTCCTTAGGTGACTCTGCTCCAATCGTCGTATCCAGAATTCATCACTAGTCCACAACGCTACTCATGACATACCTTGCACATCAGGACTCAAATTGGACTCCTTGAGTTTGATGCGCTTTGCGTGGCGAGATTTCTCGTCGTCTATTTTCAGAGTCTGGGTAACATTCTCCATTCGAGTTTGAGGGACCACTATGGCAGACGTGGCGTCGAGTCAACAGGGACGAAGAGTTCAGCGTGTTATGTAAGCTTTTGGTACTGATGCTCGTAACTCTTTCAAGCCTTCCAAGTTCGACAAGTCCACCCAAGCTGGCCCATTTCACGTATGGATCATGGACGGCTCTGACGATTACTTCACTGATGATATTGTCTTCGACGAGGAAGCTTTGGCTGTATTAGAAAACGAGGAGCAGAAATATCTGACCCAAACGGCTGTATCGTCTCGGCCTCCTACGAAACGACAGAGAACAGAAAGTGGATGGAATCCTGGACTTGGGAATAGGACGGCATCCCAGGATGAGATTGAGGATTTGCCGGAAATATCTCTCCGAGACGATGGCTCTTACAAGGTTACCCCAGCCACATCAGAGCTCGCGACGAGTCACGTCAATGTGAAAAAATCTGTTGCACGCCCTTCTACGCTGCGGTATTCCACAGTCGTGGCTCAAAGGGTTCAGCTGATTTCACGAAACCCCTCCCTGTCAGACGTTCAACCTTCTGCACCCAGTAGGGCAAGCTCGTTTTCTCAAAGGCGACCTCATGTCGTACAACATCCACAGGTATCTAATGGGAAGGGCCGTGGTTCTGTATTCAATTCACGGGCTTCTCTTACACCATCTTCCACGTCTACCGGTCCAACCGCTCCCGAGCAATCCTATCTTCTACAGGTACAGGTAGAAGAACTTCGACAGCAGCTAGACAAGGTTTTTATTTCACATGATTCCTTTCTCTCTCTCCAAGGTTGACCACAATTTAGGTGAATAAAGAAAATGAGAAAATTCAGGCAGCCCTTAGAGATGCCACGGATGTGAAATTCACGAAAGAAGGCGAGGTGACTATCTTGAGAAAAAATATGGAGAAAGTAACAAAGCAGTGATACCAATCTCATGCAAGAACTGATCTTCTCGCAGACCGCCCAAGATCATGCTGCCCAGCTTGCGAAACTCAAATCTGCCAAAGGCGAAGCCGATGCCAAACAGATTCAAATGGAGAAACAGTTGAAAGAAGAGGTAGAACGGTTGAAAACTCAGTTCATTTTCAAGGTATGCAGCATCTCTTTTACATGAAAGCCAAACTCACGACATCTTAATGTCCAGCAACAAGAACTGGAGGCTTCCATTCGCAAGCCTCCGCTGTCGATCCGACCCAAGAAAGTTTTCAAAGAACCTCCGTCCACCCCGTTGTACATTCCGCCTCAGATTCGTGCGTGGAATCCTCAGGGTACCGCCATAGGCCCTAGCCGATCTTTCATTGACGAAACCCCGATTCAATCGTGCTCTCCTGGAAAGGTGAAAGAATTTTTGAAAATGCCACAGGCTCGGAAATCACCAGGTAAAGTCAAGAAACCCAACATACTTCCAGGCTTTGAAAATGCTTTCATGCATTCCACCCCATCACGTCTATCACAACGGCGAGTGGGCAAAGGAAAGCAACGTGAAATCGATGATGTGCTTGGTGATGACTTGGGTGTCGTTAGCTTCCGTCCTCCTGTGTCTCCGCCCACTAGTCCAATTCGATACCCGCCGAACATTGATATTGATGTGAAAATGGAGGTTCTAGACTTGCTCGAGGAGAACGACGCCACTGTACAACAAGAAGACATCTCGAACCGGGATGTAGATATCGAAATGGCTGAGGAAGCATGCGATGTCTCTGAGGAAATGGAAGATGCTCAAATTATCGAACCCTTCGACTGGAAGACAGAGGTACAACTGAACTTCGCTCATTTTTCAATAATCCCAACAATAGCCCTGTTTTAGCTGAACAGAATCATCTTGATGCATAGTCTTCCTTCCTCCACAAATTTAACCTTCCAGTCCCTTCTCGGGGCGCCTGTCATGTCAGCCTTGTCACCGGATCTTGCAGCGGCGTTTTCTTCAGCTTGCGCTCGCGTCCTCGAAGTTGTCGCTAGCACATCAAAGCATATCGATTTCGCAAAAGCCGCAGAGCAAGTTGCCCGGTCTCTTGTGTCGATGGTCCCAATATTAAATGTTGCTAATCTGGTGAGCTGTCTTGGCTTTGTGGGCAACGTCAATATAATAATGACGAGCAGCTTCTGCCACTGGCAGCCTTACTTAACTTACTGACCATATTGGTCTTCGCCTTACCTGGTTTTGTTTCGACTCTGTTGTCTCACGTTACGGACGAAGGCAACTCACAAATTCTTGTCCATGTTTGTGAGGCGATCCAGAATCAACTTGACAGTTCGAAAGAAGGTACACTCAGCGAAGAACTAGGACGTGAGGCGATTTCCCTGGTACAAGCATTGAGTTTTAACGTGGACGATGGCCTCGTGAATAAGTAAGATTATCATCGACAGCACACATTCAGTACGCTTATCCTATTCTGCAGACTATCATTCTTTGCCCACAGTCGAACAGTTCTGATGACTCTCCTTCATCCCAGTCAGCCATCCTGGCTTCTGGCGCGGTGTGGTCCATTGCTCGTAGTTCTTGCTACTCGTATGTCTTATCCTTCCAATAATATATCAGCCTAGACGCTCCAACCCAGATCGCCCAATCTGTCGAGTGTTTCTTTCAATGCCAGATCCTGATCCTTCGACTGAAGAACACGCTGTAAATGCACCGCGAATTCCCGTTATCGAACGCCTGTGTTCACATCTCATCGACACCAGTCGAGACGTCGAGGTAAGCCGGATAATTTATCGGAGTTAAATCTACCTCCAATATTCTCCAGCTTCAGGACTTCAAAATGTGCATCCTTGCATGCTTTGCGCAAATATCAATTTCGCAACCAGATGCGCATGCAGTTTTGTTAGGATCAACTGCCGTGATCCCTTCACTTGTAGTTTACCTGACTCGTCTTACGACACCTATTTGGGAAGACAGTGAGGAGTTGCTTTCATCTTCACCTGATATAATAGCATTGTATACGTTTTCCGTTATCTCTTGACTCCCGCTCACCTCTTGCATAGGGCCATTCGCAAACTGAATCAAACATTATCCCTTTTACATCACCTAGTTTTCGGCACCACCCCCATTTTCAACTTACGGCATAAACTCTACACTACATATTACCGTCCTTTTAACGGACTAACTCATATGTTCATCGTCACATTTGGAAGATTATGCTACGCTGATCTTCCAGGATGGGTCGATGAGCAGGGCCGACAAGACTTACTTTTATCCACAGGTAAGAGCTTCTTCTTGATGTTCCTTCAAGTGGCTTCTATTCATTTTGTGAGAGCGAGTAGACATAGCTAGAGAGTTGTTAGATCTGGTTGTGGATGGCCCTGAAGCTGACAGCATATGGCAGGCACATCAATTCGAGACTGAAAACGACACTGAAGATGATGTAGAAGAGATGGAGGCTAAGCTTCTGGGCGATCAGGACTGATAAATCTCGTTCGATCTATGCATGCATTTCAGACGCTGTACTATAATATCAGACATCCCCACTATAGGTATTCTTGAACATCCTTTCCACGGATAGCTGTAGATCCTATATAATTAGGAGGGTTGAAGCGGGGAGAAAACCAAGACTTACATGGCCACATGTTTGTTTCAGCCAGACAAGTTTCCTCTTCCACCCTCTGTAATGTTTTGGGCCAAGAGTTGCCATTGTCCTCGCGAGAACATCGCATGTTTCGGTTCGAAATCTGGTACTGAGACGCTGACGAATTATTCCCTTACCATTTCTCAGTAGCGAAAATATGGATAGTGGTGTTCAGCACTCACTTCAGAATTGGCTTCAGGGGAGGGCACTTGCGGGTTAGGCGCTTTGGAAGTAACCTGGACTTTGCTGAATTCGCCAAAAGAATCTAACCAGAATTGCCAAAGACATTCGGTCCAGTCAGAAGGGCGAGTGTTAGCCACGAAAAACCGGTCCGTGCACCACACTGGGTTGTCTAGCTGGATTATCAAAGGAGAAAAGGAAGGCAGTGTAAAGAACGTTGTCCAGTTTGCAGCGGCGGTAGTTATAAGGGACGGCAGGGATCCTGATCTAGTTTCTTGTTTTGCCACATCAGATACGATCAATGGCAAGAAGGAAATATTCGCAGGAACGAGCATGACGGTTTTTGTAGCTGCAAAAAGCCTCGCAATGTTGAGGAACGTGTTGGGAGACCCCTGATCTTGATGAGTAAGGTGTAACAAGTGAAGCGACAGCCCAGGAGTTGACAAACGTGCTTTGAAGTCACGAGTGCGTTTTAAAAGAGCTATGTGTCCTTCTGACTTGGGTACAGCAATTGTCGTCATCAGGAACGAAATCGGTCCTGTATTGCATTAGTATAACAACGCTCAACTTCGACAATGGCACACTGTAGGTCATACCCCTCCACAGCGCAACCCAGGAGTATAATACGTCGAAATCTTCCAACTCGCGAGACCATATGCACGCCGTAACAGCCGAGGGGTCGTCCAGCTCTTCAGTAGGGTAAATAAGGTAGGGTTCAAAGGCCGCAAAATGTGGATGTGAAGATGATATCCTCGACAAACGCTGCATGGTCGAAATTCCTTCAAAAGAGGATAGTGTCGACCTATCTGCAAGACGTCGATCCATAAGTGACCACACTGAGACCT
>QMFE01001211.1:0-11976 GCA_003314665.1 Tricholoma sp. MG77
AAAAAAAGCATACTTAAGCAATATAACCACTGAGCCACAAGACCATAGTTTGATATTGTAAGTCTGCAGATTCATGACATCCGTACTAACACACTTCATTGTCAGCCCCCAATTGGTACCCCAATCCCAAATACCAACTCTTCATTCCTATACCATTGATAACATTAATATTCATGACTACACCAACATTCACAACTCTATCATTGCAATAGTCGGGCCCCGCTCAGCACCCAACCACCACCACCAACAACATCAGCGACATTCCCGATAATGCATCACTGACATCATTACATGAACAACCAATACTCCACAAGACAACAAATGAGCCCAATGCAGCTCTCAAGAAGTACATGGTGCGCCTGATGTGGCCTTTTACTTACATGGTCCAAAAGTCCCCTGATATAGACCATTATTTTTAATATTCAAGCTTTGTTCCCACTTCTGTGTAACGAAGGTATAGTAAATACTTATTCTTTCATTTGTAGTAACTAATGTTCCCACTTCTGTGTAACAAAGATACCTTGATCCTGTCTGACTTGCCCACCTCAGTGTTGGTTGCCTAACCCGGCTCCCTTCCAACCTGGTGAATTAACACATACCGATCTGTGGGGTCCAGCTAGTACCCAGGCACTCACAGGTGCACAGTATAATATTGTTCTAGTTGACAATAATTCCAGGCACCTTACAAGCAAACAAGTCAAAACAAAAGACGAAGCTTGTACAAGGTTACAAAATTATCTCACATATATTGAGCAGCAATTTAATTTCAAACCAAAACAAATATGGTTTGATCAAGGACGAGAATTTCTTAATCAGAAATTGATTAATTGGTCCGCTGAATGTGGGATTAAAATAGAAACTACTGCATCTTATTCGCTGTCCCAAAACAGCATAGCAGAACAGTTTAATTGTACCATTATTGAGTTAGTGCGAGCTATGATTCTCACACGCAATGTTCCCAAGAATTTATGGCACGAAGCTGTTAATCACACTACCTACATTAGGAATAAATCTTTCACACATGCTATCAAGGGCAAAACTCCCGAAGAAGGTTACATGGGACATAAACCTGACGTTTCTCATCTACAAGAATTTGGCGGCCCTGTATGGGTGCTAAACAAGGCATGTCAATCAAAACTTGATCCCAAATCTCACAAAATGATGTTCATTGGATTTGTTGATGGACCACATGCTATTATATATTATAATGCACGCACACATCACATGAGCATGATGCGAAATTATTATTTCGCATGTGATCCTCCCGACATACAATTTGAGGGGGAGGGTGGGAATAATGGAGATCAAATTGAATTAGTCGGGCACTGTGAGAATTTAAAATGCAAACATCCAGGAGGTGGCTCGCCTCCCATCAAGAGAAATTTGAGACCATGAAAGCCAGGTAATTATTGACTATTGGATGATCCACTTCTAGCATATGATCCACCTCTGGAATTAACGGCCTTAGCCAGTCAAGATCCAGAGGAGGAATCATGGGTCAACTCGAATGATGTAATGAGCGCTATTCTAGATCGCACGAATTTTGCATCAGAAGACCCACAAAGTTTGAAAGAAGCGCGTAAAACGTCCAAGTAGCCTAAATGGGAAAGTGCTATCCAGGTTGAGTTGCAACAACTCAAGGATCGGCAAACATGGAAACTTACCGATCTGCCAGATAATCATAACCCCATCAAGAATAAATGGGTATTCCTTAAGAAATATAATAAAGAGGGCACATTAATGAAACATAAAGCCAGATTAGTGGCTAAAGGTTGTTCCCAGATACCGGGAATGGATTATGTTGACGTGTTCTCACCTGTTGTTTGGTTGGAATCCCTGCATGCAATTCTTGCACTAGCTGCTCTCGAAGACTGGGAAATTAGTCATATGGATGTTAAGGGCGCATACCTTAATGGAATCCTGAAGGAGAAAATCTATATGGAGCAACCTGAAGGATTCACAGATGGCACGATGAGCGTATGTGAATTAATAAAAACGCTCTATGGACTTAAGCAATCTGGATGTGAGTGGAATATCCAGCTCAATACTAAACTCACAGCTCATGGATTCAAAAATTTGTATTCCGACCCATGTGTCTATATCTGAAGGGGACCGGATGGCACACAAATAATAACTATATGGGTTGATGATTTATTACTTTTCACAATTACTATTGAATCCATGGTGAAACTCAAACAGGAAATTAGCGAAATGTTTGAGGTATCCGACCTTGGCAAACCTAACAAAATTGTTGGCATCGAGATCAATCGCGATCGTACAAAGTAGTCGATCACGATCAGTCAATCAACATATATTGATGCTATCCTTAAGAAGTATGGGATGGCCAATGCCAATTTAGTTACTACTCCAATGGACTCAAACCTTAAACTTGAGCCTGGAGAATCGGAGGCCGGAAATAGAAGCAATAATTACGCGTCCATGATTGGCTCCTTAATGTATGCCGCCGTTGCCATGTGACCTGATATTGCATATGCTGTGAACAGATTAGCATCATTCACAGCAAATCCTACTTTGTCACATTGGAACGCTGCTAAGCGAGTCATGCGCTATCTTAAGGGGACAAAGAATTACGGGATCATGTATTCAAGAATAGATGATCCAAATGGATATTCAGATGCCAGCTTCACTAATAATGATGATCGCACGTCAGTATCCGGATATAGTTTCATGAAAGCTGGTGGCGCGATCACTTGGGGATCCAAGAAACAAAATTCCATTTCCCTATCATCAACAGAAGCTGAGTATATGTGTTTGTCGGATGCAGCGCACGATGCCTTATGGTTACAAAGTCTATATTCGGAATTGGGATATACCCAACCAGAACCGACTTTGATCCACAGCGATAATTTAGGCTCATTAGCGATCGCTGAAAATCCGCGCTATCATAAGCGTACTAAGCATTTCGACATCAAACATCACTTTATCCGTGATCAAATCAGAAATGAAACTATTCAACTAAAATATTGTCCCACTAGCGAAATGACCACAGATATATTTACTAAAGCGTTACCACGACAACTTTTCATGCATCACCATGACACTCTCAATGTATGGATCCTCCACTTGAGGGGGAGTGTTGAGGTAATGGTCCGTGCAGTGGCAAGTGGAGAACCTCGTAATCTAAGACATCTGTAGTAATATATATTCTGAGGTTGAACTTAAAATAATAACTTCTCCCGCACACCCGCGCTCACGCCGTGTCCACCATCAATAAGCTATTTATATTATTCTGGCTATCTATATACAATAATTGAGCGTATCAACAAGGCATATCACATTCTCAACACAACAAATCAAGCCTAACGAGCAAAATGAGACAGAGGGGACGACAATACAATGGTGACGATGAGGGGATGGCTGATGAGACAATGGGCTGACTGGGGTGATAGTGCGACAGGATGGGACAATGGGGCCGACAGGATGATGGGGGTGACAAAGGGATGATGAGGCCACCATCACAGGGCACTTCCCATGTAGGTGTAGCCATTTACATTACTTTTGTGGTTTTATTTCAAGTTGTAAGTAGTACAAAAGAATTACTATGCAATCCCAACTTTCAATAAAAAGACTGTGGTAAATCATGCTAATAATGGTCCTGTGAGGGGGAGTTTGAATCAGCCGAGCACAGCCAGAGGTAGGTAAAATGCATTTTTCATCATTTTTGTGATTTTATTTGCTTTCCAGGGTGTTCATGATAGCCATTTTTCATGTCATTTTCCATTTCATTTTTCGGATTATTCTTCTGCCAAACACGAAAATGAGCCAAAATGAAGCCAAAAATTAGCCAAAAATGTTAATGTGAACAACCATATTTGAATGATCCAACAACTCATAAAGTTGTGCATCGTCCTAATGTTAAGAGACAGGATTCAGACCCATTGCCAGAATTGCATAGTCCAATATAAACAGACAGATAATAATAAATTGACTTGGAGCACACAAACACTTAGTTGAGGATGGGGGATACATGGTCTCGGAAATGCCATGCACATGACCTGGTGCCAACAATCACGCGCCATTGCCGCGTGTTCAAAGACGATAGTTTTACGGACCCCAAAGTTTATAGGTGAGGAAGCGGACATGCTAAATACATATGAACTGAGTAACATACGAACTGAGTAAACTAAGCACCCAACAAAATGAACTGAAAGGGAGAGGTGGGTGGGTTGCGAAAATCCAGACAACTACTTGATAAACCTGGATGCTACAGTGTGAGAAAAGATTTCGTACAGGAATCTGCTCACTATTAGGATTCAACTGGGTGAAGTAGCAATAGCTATAAAACAGTAGCAGTAAATCCTGTGAAGTGAGATCCTGGTCGAAATAATTTTTAGAAACAGCGAGAGTTCTTACAATGTGACTAATTGATGTTCTTGAGGCGAAGCCTTGAGTAATCAACTGCTGAAAGTGTAAGAACACGATTCTGTTGTGAAGCGCAAAGCGCTTACGTGTGTTGCTTGTGGATGAGATGGAAGTCAAGAGAGCGCAACACAGGGAACTCTTAATTGCACACAAACTGTCTGTTACTCGGCATCTGCTAGACACTAGCACCATGCCACAGACCCAATCAGGAGTTTGGAATGACTCGATGCGGATAGCAAGGCTAGACGCATGATCAAGGACTTGATATGGTGCAGAGGCCTACAAAAGGCTCCTTACCCCTGGAACCCGCCTTTACGATGAATTGGTCATCCCAAGGGACATCGGTGCCAAAGAAAATTGGGCACCAAACTGGCAAACTCTGGTCAAACTCTTGGAATGGCAAAAGGCTGCAAATAGCTGCATGAATTATAGATATTCCGGAACTCCGTAGGATGATCTAGATAATGGATACCTTGACTACCTTCCAGAACCCACATCGGATGTACCAGGACTCTGTGATTACTCAGACTCGAAGGACTTCCGACTGGGAGGCGACTCGGATGTCTCGGAACCATGTAGCAAGCTCAGTGCTTATAAACAGTGAAGAGTCGAAGAAGAGCCATAACTACCTGTGCTTGCTGTAGACTCTCATGGTGCGCTGCCTTCAACTTAGACCTGAGTCCACTCTAACCAATGTTTTCATAGGCTTCCAGTGAACTTGATTACATCGAACCATTATCCGACAAAGCCTCGGGCCAGGCCCGATCTACAAAGTATTCGGTAAGCATCCTCTTGTCACCCCAAGCCGACGCCTCCTGAGCACTCTACAGGGGAACTATTTGTTTGTTCACAAAGAACAGGTATATATAGGAACATTTGACATGGTTGTACAGAGCCGGAGTGGAGTAAGTCTCATTTTCTACTAGGTCATTCCTCATTAACCCTAAAGTGCTTATAGGAAAAGCTGAAACTACGATTTGCTAACGGTGAAGCATGCACCAACCCAGCCGATTACTGTGCCAGTACAACGTGGGCATCGGATATTCTAGTTCTCAACACGCTAACATAATGTGTCTGTCTCCAGATACCCTGCATCGTCCACGCCACCTGCAAAGTGAGCGACGTGACCACTCTGACCGGTGCCTCCAACCACCCCCGTGGCTGGGTAATACTCCTATCACCTCCGCCATTAGTCCATTCTTCATGTTAGTGGCCTCATCAATCCTTGTGTAAATCAGGGTACCGTTACTCTCTCCCCCATCCTGACTTTCCTAACATGGTAATATCGATAACACCAGAGAGGAACTCGTAAATGTCGGTGTTCATGTACATATACTAGGTGCCTTGTCACCTAATCAAACATAGCTACAAATTACCGATTTATTTAGACATGGCCCAGAGACGGTGTGGATCCAGTGCAAACTTATGACTGTTTGGAAATTGAATGCAAGGACATACCGCCAGGTACATGCATAGGCCCAACACAACTCAGTTCCATGCAACAATGTTGATGGAGTTAGGATATCATGGCATCACTATCATAGATGCATATCTGGACCTGGAGATTAAAAGGAACTGCAAATGGCGAACAATGATATACAAGTGCCTCTTCACATGTTCGTTGATCATTGAACGCAACTGTCAGCACAAGACAATAACATATATACCTCTAGTCGAATCAGCTCGACTGGCGGCTTGTGATGCATGTCCAGTCTGGATGTTAAATCATTTGACACACCATGAAGTGCCTCCACTCGAATATGTTCGACTGGCGGTAATATTTCTGCACATGGTTCCACTTTCATTGAAGCTTTCTTATTACGAATCACTTGTTAATCTTACATGTCACCAGGGCTGTATGAATCATCTAACATTGAATCCGTTGAATCCAAGAGGCATGTGGCTGTTGGCTCAATCTCCATTTCTTTTTTTTACTTCGACGCACACAATTCTTTCTAACATTATGTCATGGACACAATCAAGATTTTGGAATACATGTTGCGATCACACAAGAAGATGCTCGGAATTGGATGTTGACAGGAATATTAATGACCTGTGCATTGTGACTGTTGCTATTGCCATGCACACACAGTACATGTCTTTGGTCCTCATACGGTGTAACCGTGCACCCAGGTGTGCACTGCACCCAGGTGCATTGCATGTCACGTGATCCTGTTGATATCCATTTGTGGTAGACACAGTAGCAGACTATTCGATCCTTGCATTGCGACCACGACTGTGCGTGTGTGTGTGAGCTTGTGCAAGTCATCCCTGTGCAATCTGCTAGAGACTGCACGTCTCCAACGGCTGATTATAAACTGATGAGGGGTTATTGGGGCAAGGAAGTCTTGATTGGTTCACCATCCAATTGCAGATTTTCAGCTACCACCCTTTCTGAATGGCTTGTGGAACTTCCAGACAGTTCATACCAATCAGAAATTCACATGCAGAGCTTGCACAATTTTCCCTGTTGATGAGGAAGGCCCAAGGGGCTGGCGGCACAGGACATTTGCACATCCACTCAGATCTTTTTCAGTGCCCGCTTGAGCCCCCCTGCCCGCCTCCTTTTATATATGTTAATTTCTCATCGTGTGTTTATGTTATTCTGAGAATTAGTGATCAAAATTGTCCATCCGACGTGTTCCGCACTCCCACATGTATTGCCTTTTCTACCATTGCTGACACGTATCAGGATTGATGTCCATTTACAAATGCAAACAGTGTTACTTTTAAGTGTTGTTCAGTTGCAGTGTGACGCCACCACAGTTGTCTGGTACCTGTATCAAGCTTACAATACTCCCAATCACTGTCCGCCCATGCTCGGCTAACATCATGCTTGTCATCTCTGACAGCACTGCAAGATGTCCCCCTCGTCCCACTCTATTTCCTTTTGTTTTTTTTGTGTAAATACCAATTTTTGTGTATATGGTAATAATGCAACATTAATTTCGCTTTTTATAGCTATAATCAGTGGCATGGAGCACCCTTCTTTGCTGTTGTACTCTTCTATGGAGGGTTCTGCTTGTTGTTCTTGGTATGTAATTCAAAAAATAAGCTATATACATGATAGGTAATAGTTATACATGCGGTAAGAAAAGGATAACATGGGGAAATGAGAAAAAATGTAAGTGGGAGAGGGAGGAATACCATCTGTTCACCTCTACATGCTCCATGGCCATGAGTGCACTCATGAATTGGTAGTAGAATGTCCTCAGAAGTAGGGGATGGAGTGTAGAGACAAGAGGGGCAAGGGTTAAGTATCAGATAGATTGTGAGTGGTAGTAAGGGAGATAGTAGTTACCTTCTCTTGTGCATTCTTCTGGCTGTGTGCACATTGTGGAATGGTAACTAAGGCCTTACATATGATTTACAATGCTTACTTGAGCTTTCAAGATAGCTAATAGAGTCAAAAAGTGAACATAGGCTCAGGAGGAGGCAGACTTACTGTGAGATAACCATGGAGCCAAGATGTTCACTTCCCTGATTCCTAGGCCTGATGGTAAAGTAGAATAAATGTCAGTATGTGTTATGGCATAAGTGGAAGCTCTTGGCTTACTAGGGCATGGGTGATGATGGGTCTCCCATCAATATAACTGGTTATGTTCACCATGGAGCATGCACTTTACATGTCATTCATAACTCCTCCAAATAGTTTAGTATAGTTATTGGCTCTCAGAAATAGCCTAGAAGCAAGCACCATAGTCCATGTCTCATCCTACAAGGTAGGCTTTCACAAACTCATGTATTATCCTTGTTATTATTATGTGTTTTCTATGGATACATGCAAAGGACAAAGGGGTTACCATGGTTACACATGTATCCCTAGAAAACACATAATAAAATTACATGTTGAGTGTTTTCTGCAGATACAGCTATTACA
The DNA here is from genome assembly GCA_003314665.1 of Tricholoma sp. MG77. NCBI lineage: Eukaryota > Fungi > Basidiomycota > Agaricomycetes > Agaricales > Tricholomataceae > Tricholoma > Tricholoma sp. MG77. Next base: position 8,264 of record QMFE01001211.1, read on the forward strand.
TAAAAAGTGTTTTTCTAACTTACACAAAGGGAACATGAAAAATGTTTCCAGAAAAAATCTGAAAGAAACAAGAAGACACTTTTTCTATTTCTTGCAGATACAGCTTGGATACATGTAAAATATTTCCTTGATATTTCTTCTACATACATATTGAGAATATCCAAAGGATATACAAATTAGAAGTCTTAAAACATGTTTCTGAGGCTGTGTTTCCATAGGAAACACAGGTCAGTCCCAGCAGTGCCAATGCAAAACATCAACCCAGCAGCACCCACTTCCTGCCCTATAAGCAACTGCTCAGTTGATGATGACCCAGTGGCCACACCACCTGTCCCAGCCTCATGAGCAACTGCTCATGGGGTGGATCACAGGTGGAACAACAACCATGATGGGGCCCATGATGAGAGACACAGCACTCACCCCACACCTACAAGAAAACACTTGTAGGGTGGATCAAGGGTGCAGCTTAGCTAGAATGCCAGGCATGCAGAGATGACGAGGATGAGACCATACCCCAGCACCCACCTCCCAACACTGCAAGCCCTTGCTCACAGGGTGGAACAGGTGCTAACAGGCCTGTCACCATCTCCATGATGACAATGAGCAAGAAGGGGGAGGGGAGGGGAGGGGAGGGGAGGAGCCAACAACAACAACACCAATGCCAATGCCAATGGCACCAGCATCGCCAACATGGACAGGATGATGACAGGGACAAGGTGGAAACAATGACGTTCACAGCACCAGACCCCTCCACTACAAGCTAACTGCTCATAGGGAGGAAGGCTGGTGCATATGGGTGGTGACAGGGAGAGGGAGACCAACAAGGGTCAACAACAATGACAGCACCCCCCACCACCGCTGCAAGCAACTGCTTGCAGGGTGGATATGGGGTGCCAAGGAGGCAACATGATGGGGGGCTGACTTGCAGTGTGATGCAACAGGAGAGCCACCATGACATGGTAAAGAGGGCATGACAGGGCACCACCCACCTTCCCATGTGTGGCTGTTTACTTCATTTTTCTTTTCTTTCATACTTATTTTTGTCATAGTACAAAGGAGTATATGTCATAGTATAAAGGTATATATTTACTAAACACTATGACAAGTTTGAAGACTATGAGGAGATACTACCAATTTTAGTGACCAGCTGATGAAACAAAATTTCACCAAGTCATTTGAGGGGGGGTTTGAATATGCTGAGCACTTGCCAGCACTGCCAAGAACCATGTAAAATGCATTTTTGCATCATTTTTGTTATTTTTGCTTTCCAGGGTGTTCATGGTAGCCATTTTTTGTGTCATTTTTCATTTCATTTCTCAGATCATTCTGATCATTCTTCTGCCAAACATGATGTTGTTGACCACACTCAAGCAAAAAGTTAACTACTCTGAGGAGGAAGAAGGAGATGCCAGACACAAACTTAGTAGAATGGCAATAGATGAGGGTTTCATTGAACTGGCCATCCAGTAGTAAAGTATGCAACATCTTGATTACAAATGGATACAAATATTAGTCATATTATATTTATAACTCAGCTAGATTTTGAGCCCTCTGCCTTAAGCAAACAAATAATTAACACAAATACAATACAAATGTGGAGTGGTTAGGGAGACGGCTGGAGGGCAGGCAGACGACACTTGTTTTCGATGACTATCAGTCAGAGCTTTTCGACATTGAAGACAGGCTGGACCAGGGTAATGCACAGTCATTGATCATGTGGATCATCTACAACTTGCTAATCTTGCAAATCTTCCAGAAGTTGGCAAAGGAGACAGGGCTTCTATACTGTAAAGGTTTGGATCCTTTATGAGAGCCTTTAGGTTCACAGGTACCCAGAACCCATCCAATTGATGGTATTCCAGGTATACATAGTGAGGTAAAAGCTAGAGCTTACATAATCGTCAAACAACAAATAAATGTAGTAGGTAGGTAAACAATAGCAAATACTACCTGTTACATTCCCCCCTTTGAGATTGCATAAAGGCAATCTAAGTAACATCAGTAACAATAGAAGAAATAAAAAAGTAATGAAAGTAAGTAAGGAAAGTGCCCAGGTAAAAATCCTTGGTAAGTAAGTCCATGAAGGTAGCAGGTAGCAGGCAGCAGGCAGCAATAGGTGGTAATTTTGTAGCAGTCAGTTGGGTCAAATCATCGGCAGTGAGTGTACTGCAGCGAGAGGCAACAGATCCATATCCCTGGTTGGCATGACAGAGTTGTCACCCATCTCGTGGTCTTCGGGGAGAGGTGGTGGTGATGGTGGGAGGGGGCTGTGGCTGCCTCGATCAACATCCAGGTCACCCTCTTGGCGTCATGCGAAGAGGCGGTCAAAATGAGGGTCTTCACCCACCAGGAGCCAGTCAGAGCAGTCATCCATACAGTAGGTCCCATCATGTTCTTCCCCAGCCATGATCCGCTGCACCTGTCCAATGTCCTCGTCGCTGGGTGAGTACCAGCCATCCCATTCAGGTAGTGCCGGTGGTACGCCATGTACACTGAGCCATCGCAGTCGTTTGTTGTCAATCTCTTCATATGGCATTACATCGCCACCCCGGGAGTAGTGGTGGTTAATGTAGTGGAGACCAAACATATAGGCGTGGTCTATCCAGGATGGCGGGATATGATTGACGATGAGGGAGGTGAAGACATTGTCGATGGTTATATCTCGCTCTCGACGATCCCCTAGGTCCATTTGAGTTAGGACAATAGATGTGGATGGGTTGATGAAGGCGGGGATCGTTGGGTTGGTGTGTAGGTATTCGGCGAGATATTTGCTGTATCGTCCAGGGACAGCGGCAAAATGACGGGTGAAGTGGGCTCAGCCATGAGATGATGGCAGGCTGAGGGCACAGCTTAGTTGGAATCCAAAGACGCTGCGATAGTGGATCTGAAGGGCCTGGTTGAACGCTTGGCCTATGAAATGATTTGGGCTGCCTGGGCAAGCGTGGTAGAGCATGTACTGGGCCCACTTATCCAGCACGAAAGGCTCGTCGATGCTGGGCATGCTCAAGCCTGGGTTACTGTGGCGGGACCCAGTCATGGTCCATGACGACGTGTCGCATGGGATGGGGTCGTGGTCCCAGAGGGAATCATCGCATGGTAGCGGAGCCTCAAGATCTCGGACAGCGTCGTCATGCATGGTGGCTTGCATGGATTGATCCCGACGCCCACTTGTGGATACACTGGCCAGCTGTCGAAGCTCCAGGAGGAGGCGGAATCCCTCTACCCTATCGATGCTGGCATGGTGGTTGGTACGGACCAGCGTGACGAGCTGCTTGACTTCCCGTGGAGTCATGGGAAGTCCTCATGGTGCCACAGTGTAAAGACGACAGCGATGGTCTGGAAGGTACGATCATGTACTGTCCATGTAGGAGGGCACTGCCATATAGGGCAGTGTTTGCACTTATTAGTACCAGGGATTGCCGGGTATATAGCCAGGATGGCTATGCCCAGAATCCCAAGTCTTACATATACCTTGCAGTACATGAGAATACACCTGATTAGTATTCCCTCGTGTGAAGGTTATAAGCACCCTCCTACCACACACTACATTTTTTTGAATATATCTTTTCTCTAGTGTTGTTGGGAATACCCAATAGCCTAAAAGAGGAGATTCTATTTTAGAATCGCTAAGACAGTCGAGGCAATGGCAACACGCTCGACTTACACCACCAAAACTAATAATAGAAATAGAAAAACTAAAGCTATGAGGAACA
>QMFE01001215.1:0-10932 GCA_003314665.1 Tricholoma sp. MG77
GTAACAGGTGCTAGTCAGTCTCTATATTGGGGAGACAGTGATGTAATCATAAGCGTCGATGTACGGAATGTCTACATTGAAATAATGTTGGTGAATAAAATAGAAAGGTAATGGGGCTGACAGCAGGGCTGAAGTGGGGTTTGATGGCGGGGCCATGAAAATGTGTCAACATTAAAATGTTGACATGTAACATTAAATAAAATAATGTCATTGTGAAATGACAGCAGTGCAAGAATAGCACTGTGGAAAACCGTCGGGGGCCACAGTGAATAGAACAAGTCAAAATGTCAGATAACCCATGGGGTCCCGACATGTGAAGCAGCATAGCAGAATCCAAGTGCATAAGGCTGGGTCACCTTTCTGGGGTGCCAGGCTTACACAACCAGTCCTATTTGGTTTGGTTGACCTCAAAAGACCAGTTTCAACCAGTTTTTACTACTATTTTTTAGTCTAATTTAATTCTATTATATACTTAATAAATCTAGTTACATCACCCTGTGAGCAGGTGCTCACAGTGGTGGGACATTACTAATAAATAAATAAAAAAAGACTGAACAACAACAACAAAAAAAGAGAAAAAAAAAAAGAAAAAAAAAACACCCCACCATCTCATGTTTGTAGCAAGAGTGGGGTGTCATACATTGTCCCCCAGTATTCATTGTTGTCCCCCAGTATTCATTGTTGTTGGCCTCATTGTTTGTTGTATCCCCCATTCGTGTCATCCCTGCATTGTCATCCTCGCATTGTCATTCATCGTCCCATCCCTGTTGTTCATCATCTCCCCCATTGCGTGTTGCCACCTCCCCTGTTTTCATTGTTCATTTTCTGCTCCCTGTCATCTGTTTTCCACTCCCTGTTGTTTGTTGGCCCCTCCCTGTGTGTGTTGTTGTTCATCATCAGCACCTCCATTACCCCCTACAAGCAGTGGCTCATAGGCGAGTTGGTGGTGCTGTGACATGGTGTCGTCCGTCGTCTGTGGCTGCTGTTGCCATTGCCATCTGGGAGTGATACCTGTTTCCACCCTGCGAGCAGAGGCTCACAGCGGTGATGTAGGGCATGTGTGGGGTATGGTGAGGGCCTAGGTGTGTTGTGTGGTGGCTAGGCAACATTGTTAGCAAAAGATAAGAAACTAAAAAAAGAATAGTTAGTAAAAGAAATAAGATTAAACAAAAAAAAACATACTCAATGACCCAAACGACAACTAGCGTCATTTGGGCTGTCTGCTTTGTGTTCGTTCGTTGGCAGTGCAGCAGTGTCCATGTGTTGATGGTGGTGGTGGACACATGGGATGCAACTGGATTTGTGGGAGTCATTTGTTGTTGTGGGAATGGTGCCACTTTTTTTTTCACAGGCACATGACCACATGGTCTGTGCATGGCACAGGGTATACAAACACCTGCCAAATGACTACTTTTCTACTTGGGCTTGTCCCACTATGTGTAATTGTAGTGTAATTATTTTATAGACCATTATGGTTAGTACTTATATCAGTTATATTTTCTTACTTTTAAGCTCATATATAGTACATTGTACATACTGTGAGAAGACTGGTTGCAACTGATTGCAACCAGTTTTTGAACGGTTTTTTAATATTTTGAAATGAAGGCAACCGGCAACCCAACTGACACCAGAACTGAGCAACTGCGACTGATGGTCTGGTTGCAATTGGTTGGGTTGGGTTGGGTTTCAGTTTTTTTTTTGGTCCAACCAACTGGGCCATCAAACACTAGATGCAGGAGTCACAATACAATTTTACAAATGTGCAGAGCCTCAGCCAGGTATATTCTTGGAGCACTTGCTTGACAGTATTCATGATGCCAACATGACCTGAAACAATGTGATTGTGCATATACTGTAAGACACAAAGATAAAGATCACCATAAGCAGGAACATAGATCCTTTCCTGGAAATGAACATAGCCATCAGAGTCATAAGAATAGGGCAGGCTCATGAAGTGTGCAGAAGCATGTGGAGCACCACTGGCTGTGGAACTGGAATTAACTTCTGGTATGAGGTCAGGAGTGGTAACAGGAATAGGTTTTGAGGTTTTTGGCAGGAGCAAAGCTACTGCAGGATTGAGCAGATATTGTTGCAAGTATTTGCATGCGACATGTGTGGATGACCAGGTCCATGACAAGCACATGAGTCACATGCAGGCTTGCTGTGAGTTGATCATGGGAAAAGACAGGGCAAAAGTTGTGTGGATTAACCATGGCATAATCACTTCTCCCCTCTTTATGGTAGACATCCCATTGTCTAGTAAGAGTGTCTGGCTTCACACCAAGGCAGCCTGGACAGAAATGGATAACGAGATTGAAAGCTGAGAGATACTTGGACCAGTGCACCTGACAGCATGTAAGGACCTTTGTAGTGGAAAAGTATTTGAGATTTTTGTGGTCTGTGGCAACATCTATGGGGTTGCCTGAGCCTTCCAGGTAGTGACACCATGTCTTGAAAGCTTCAAAGATAGCAAGAAGCTCCTTGCTGTGAATGTTGTAGTTGACTCTGGCGCCAGAAAAGATGTGAGAATGAAATATGATTAGGTGGATCTCACCATTAGGCAAGTGTGTGGAGAGAATCCCTGTGAGAGCATAGTTAGCTGTGTCAGTTTCAACTAGTAGCGGCATGTCCAGCAACCAAGACATGAGAATGGGTGCCATAGTGAACACTGCCTTTAACAGGTCAAATATGTCCTGACAGGCAGAGCTCCAGGTCCAAAGCACGTTCTTGCACATGAGACATGTGAGCAGAATGCAAATGTCAGAATATGAGAGCACAAAACATGATTTTAGGGTCAGCAATAGATGAAGAGGTAAGGGGAATGTAGAGCACGTTAGGAGCAGGAAAAAGAGTGGATGCACCAAGACAGAAACTGGCATTAGCACCTTTGGGTTCAGCACAGCCCTCAGGTGGTGCTGAGGAATGAGGGCTGCTTAGGCATTTCCCATGCTCGGGTTCCATTCCACTTTGGTGTGGTGTGCCTCAGCGGTAATAGTGTTGCTACTGGCTCAGCTGAGGTTTTTAGATAAATTGGCTATAGCATGCCAGATAAATTTTCTAAAATCATCAGAATATTTGACCATATGGACGAGCCAATAAGCTGAGGGGCCCTTTGCCATGATTAGTTAATCCGATCACTTTTCCCCGAGTTATTCAATAAACAAATTTTGGCTTGATGGCTCAGCTTGAAATCAAAGCCAATCAAATATGTCAGGAACGGGTGATTGGATCAACTAATGTTGGCAGAAGACCCCTCAGCTTATGGGCTTGCCCATACGGTAGAATATCCTGGTGATTTTATAAATTTTACTTGGCATGCTATAGCCAATTTATTGAAAAACCTCGGCTGAGCCAGTGGCAACACTAAGCGGTAACATCTAAGTCTTCTTTGAGAGCGGACTTGCACTGCGATGCAGTGGAACTCAGATGTTTGCATGAGCTATAGAAATGCTTGGCTGAGCCACAGTAGAGACATCACTGCTCCTATTTACACAGCTCATACTCACTAGGACATAAGTGACCCTCTTCGAGGTATGGAGTTTCCTGAGGTTCCAGGTTGGATAGTCAGCTTAGCAATGACAGAATGTGACTGATTGGTATTTCAGGAGATGGGGAACGGGAGTTCCATGCAGTGGATATACATTGAGCCAAGGTAGGAAGTTTACCCAGACTGTTTCACAGCTTGCATTTTTGGACAGGAGTGGATCGAGGCATGAGATGACAAGAATGAGTGTGGAGATGAGGAATAATATCAGGGATTTTAGTCTGATAATACTGTTATGAACTGAAACTGGGGCAAGAGGATGTGCAGGTTAAGTGTGAGTACCATGTGCATATGCATGCAATAGTGGCAGCAGTGCACAATGCTCTACAGTTGACAGTTGGACTCAGCTTCAGCTACATGAGTTGATGAGCTGCACCTCCCTGCACTACTAGCATGTCTGTTATTTCAGGCTATGAACTTGTCATGCTGACTAGGGGAGCTACAGGCTAGAACGTGGAAATTGTTGTTGATTATCAGACTAAAGTTCTACAAGTACATAACAAAGTACTTATACAACTAACTAGTGAAAGCAGCATGATTCTAAGTTATGAGACCATGTGGAGCCTAAGTCTAAGAATACAGGATAAGGGGTGATGTTTCATACAATTGGACATGATAACACTAAGTATAGTTTGGCAAATGGACAGACAGGACACTGGCAGGAATTGCACAAATGAGTCAGAGATCCAATCTAGGAGATAGCTGTTAGGCAGAGCAAGTGCAAAGCATCCATGGAGCTAGTGGGATCTGAGAGTCATGGCGCACTCACATTGGACCAGAGCACATGAGTGCAGAATGAGAAAGGACAGGAATTGAAGACAGGAATTGAAGTTGAAAGGAAAAGTAGGTGAAGAGCATAGGTGTCAGCAAGGGGTATGTGAGTGATCATAACACAATCAATCTGTTGATGACTGACACATCGACCACTCATTTCCCACTGTATGGCACATGCATTTTACCACATTGGATTAGTCATATAGTACAGGGTAACTCAACTACTATGTGTGTACTAAAGGTGTCTGCAATGTTTACAGGAGTGTGATATGTTACTGTGCAGGGGATGGATTGATCACAAGCACCTCTGGGCCCCATACCTACTTTGTCTCAACACTACTGTAAGGGCAACCTTATGATCATGCAATGTGCAGATATTCGCAAGGGAGAATCTGAAGAGAAAAGGCTAAGAAATCTCTGATGCAGAGGGTGGAATATAAGTGAAAAGACTAATAATAACAACCATAGATGGGAGTAAGGAGCAATTTGAAATATCATGAAACACATACTAAAAGTAGAAGAATGTTCCAATATACTGTAAGCATGAAATTGATAGCTGAGGACCATGGAATTCATGTAGGAGATAGTGTATATGTGTGTGCATTTGCATGCAAGCATGTGCAATTGGTGCACACAAAAGCACCAAAATGAGCAAATATGCATGTGTGACAAAGTGAGCATGTGCCATTAACAAAATGAAGGAATAATGTAGTGAAGCCAGGGGGTCTATAAGATCACACAGAGCAACAAGTATGAATAACATATATTGCAAGTGTGTGCAATAGTGTAGGCTATATAGTGGCTTCAATAAGGTAAAAAGTCCTGTACTAATGAGGAAGGTGCTGGTTTTTGTTGAGATATGGACAAGATGAGAGTGTTCTTAAGACTGAGATTGTGATGGTGAAGCACAGAGTCGGACGTCTATCATTCTCCTATAGTATGGCCTACATATGTTACATACTATAAATAGGCCTTGGTAATAATACTCGGACCGGGCTTGGATTGGCCCGATCCCAACACTCCCCTTCAAGCCAAGCATGGTTTGAGTTGTGGAATGGTTAAGTCTATGAGAGAGTTAAGAAATTGTCATTCAGGTGCATCAAAACCTCCATGTGGTGGAAAACCCTGTGGGTAAAAACCAACTCACACTCGAGGAAAGCTACTGAGTTATTGTTGTGGCTGAACCCTCATCTCTGCCCTATGTCACGTAAATTTAGGCCTCGGTAGTGCCTTGGTTAATACATCCACTGTTTGTTTGGGGTCATGACAGTTTTGAATATTCAGGATTTTGTTGGTTACTAAATCTCGGACCCAGTGATGGTGCAACGCGATGTGTTTTGATCGCTGATGAAATTGAGGATTATGGGTCAAAACTATGGACCTGACATTGTCGCCTTTAATTTTCGTTGGAAAATTCTGAGTGAATCCGAGTTCACCATACAAATTTCGAAGCCATGTTGCCTCACAGCCAGCTTCTGATAACACGACATATTCTGCTTCTGTGGAGGAAAGCACAATCACGGTTTGCTTCTTTGATTTCCATGTGATGGCTCCCCCTGACGCTAGGAAGACATAGCCAGTAGTGGACTTGTGGTCGTCAGCATTCGCAAATGAGGCATCTGCATAACCATGGAAGAGGTTGTTGGATTCAGTTTTGTCTTGGGATTTTTGATAAGTTATCCCTAGGTTTTTTGTACCTGCTAGGTACCTGAGTATCCGCTTTATTTCACCGTGGTGTTGTAGGCCCGGGTTAGCAGTGTAGGTGGCCAGTTTATTTACTGCAAAGCTGATGTCCGGTCTCATGGAGTTTGATATGAACTATAGACACCCCAGTAATTTAGCAAATGAATTGCTACAATTTAATTCATTGTGATTGGGGTTTGGTTTGAGCTTGATATTGGGATCCATAGGGATAGTGACAGGGTTCGCATTGAGCATTTCTTCCTTACAGAGAACGTTCTCAATAAATTTTTGTTGAGAAATAGTAATTGAGTTGTCAGTGCATGTTACTTCAATGCCGACAATTTTATGCGGTTCTCCAAGATCAGTGACTTCCCATTCTGAGCGGAGCGCGTTCTTCATATGATCCATCATTTTGTCAGATGAAGCGAATAGTAATGAGTCATCCACCCAGATGGTTAGGATTCCAAAGTCACTGCCGTCACATTGAATATAAGCGCATGGATCCGATATTAAGCGTTGGTAGTCGTGATTCTTGAGTTTACCATCAAGTTCATTGTTCCATTCACGTCCAGCTTGTTGTAATCTATATAATGGCTTGACCAGCTTACAGACTTGGCCCATTCCATCTCCACATCCCTCAGGTTGTCGCATATAGATAGTTTCATGCAAAGTGCCATTGAGATACGCGCCTTTGACGTCCATTTGTTGTAGTTTAAGATTTTTCATTGGTACTAAGGCTAGAATTGCGTGCAGTGTGTCCATTCTGACTACTGGCGAAAATGTTTCCATATAATCGTAACCGGGGCATTGAGCGCATCCTTTAGCCACGAGTCTTGCTCTGTACCAAATTACTTGTTCTTCTTTATCACGCTTTTTGATGAAGACCCATTTGTTCGTGATTGGGATTGCATCTGGCAGTTTGTCAACAAGTTCCCAAGTTCCCTTCTCTTTCAATAGATCTAGCTCGTTTTGTATGGCAATTTCCCATTCAGGCCAGTCAGTGGAATTCTTGGTGTCCTTAAGGCTTGTTAGTTCGTCTCCGGCTATACATAATTGCATAAACCTCTTCCATTGTCAGGAAATTATTCTTGTATTCCTCATCTGGAAAAGGATTGTGAAGGTTTTTGTAGTCGATACGAACTCCACGCATTCTTCGCGGTTCATTAATATCAATGTCCCCCTCATTCTCATTCTGCTTACGCTTTCTATTGGGCTCAAGGTTCCGAGTTAAATCATCAGAAACTGTTACACCCAAATTTGGCGGTGTGCTACCTGCAGGCTCCCCCTCACTCGGCGAATCGGGTGTAACATCAATGTCCTCAGGAGGTGTGGGAACTTCTAGAGGGTTAATATTGCAGAATGGAAGGGAGCCGGGTTAGGCAACCAACACTGAGGTGGACAGTTCAGACAGGATCAAGATATCTTCGTTGCACAGAAGTGGGAACGTTAATTACTACAATTGAAGGAATAAGTATTTACTATACCTTTGTTGCACAGAAGTGGGAACGAAGGTTGAATATAAAAAATAACGGTCTATATCAAAGGATCTTCGGACCGTGTAAGTAACAGGCCGCATCAGGCGCGCCGTGTGTTTCTTGAGAGCCGCATCGGGCTCATCCATTGTCTTGTGGGGCATTGGTGGTTTAGGTAATGATGTTGGTGACGCGTTATCAGGAATGTCGCTGATGTCATCGGTGGTGGCTGTCGGGTGCCGAGCGGGGGCCCGACTGTTGTGATGATGGAGTTGTGGATGTTGGTGTAGTCGTGGATATTAGTGTTGTCAATGTGGAAATGAATAGTTGGTATATGAGATCGGGATACCGATCGGGGTCCGACGATGAAGTGTGTTAGTACTGTCGTGAGTCTGCAGACTTACACAGAAGTTGCGAGAGGTAAGTACCTTGCGTGTTTCCACGTTATGATGGCATCAGTGCCATCATCGTAGCCGATGTAAACATGATGTTTTGATTTTGGTTGCATTTTTCGATCTATTTTTTGTCCTTGTAATAAGACCCAAACAGGTGCTCCGAATTCTCATAGTTGGGAAACATTTGGTTTCGTATTGTACCATCCTTTGTAAGGTGTTGAGTTTGGCAGATGTTTGGTGTATGATCAATTTCGGAGATAAGCGGCGTGCATCACCACGTACTCCCAGAGAAACTCAGGCAGTTGGTTGGCAATAATCATTGCTCACGACAGTTCGATGAGCATTCGGTTCATCGGTTCAGCCACACCATTCTGTGAAGGTGAATACGGTGCAGTATAGCGAATATCCATACCATTTTCCTTACACCAACATTCTAACTTCTCGTTTATGAATTCTTTCCCACAATCAATTTGTATTGCCTTAGGATTTCGTCCATGGGTTTTCAAGTGGGCCAAATAATTAATTACAGCTTGCACCGCATCAGACTTTAGCTTGATGCATTTGATGGTTATGAATCTCTTTGCGTCATCCACAAATAGCAAGTAGTATTGATGGCCATTGATAGATTTGATCAGGTACTTTCCCCATAAGTCAATATGAGATAATTCACTGGGGTCAGTGTTCCTCTTTGATGATTTTGGAAATGGCTCGACGTGTTGCTTCGCTTCTGTGCATATTGTTTCAAGGTTCAGTCCATAGGACTGAAGACCGAACCAGACTGAACTGTGGTCCATGCTTCGGTCCAGTCCATTTTTCTGAAAAAGTGGTCAACCAAAACCGTCGGTTCGGTTAATGGTTCACTTCTTTTGGAAATCTTTGAAAACCGTTGTAAATCCGGTTTAAACCGGTTACAACCAGTCTTTGCACTGTTACATTATATAGCATACAAAACAATAAACTAATATATACTACGACTCAGTTACTAGTATATTTACATAAAGTGGGACAAGCCCAGGGGAAAGGGAGTCATTTGAGTGGGTAACTTATATACCCTGTGGCAGCGCACAGACCATGTGGTCACATTTGTGCTCCCCAAAACAAAAGTGGCACCATTTCCTGATGACTTCCCACAACCACCCACAACATCAACAATGCCCGTGTCACCACTCTGTCCGCACCAACGATGACACAACCAACGAACACAACGCTGCCAGGCAGCCCAAACGATGCCAGTCTGTCGTTTTGGCAGGGTACGTTCCTTTTATGTATTTATTATTACTACTAAATGGTTTTTTCTTTCTTTTTTAGGTTTCTAATTTTTTGCTATCGACATCGCCCACCCCTGGTCCATGCCCCACGCCACCACTGCGAGCCTCTGCTCGCAGGGCGGCAACGGGTTCTGTTCTTACACAACAATGGCCAGCAACAACAACACAACCCCAACAGCAACCTCTGCCGCCCCCGCCCCCACCACATCACATACCACCACCAACCCACCTCACGACAACAGCCAGCAACAACAACATGACCCCAACAGCAACCTCTACCGCCGCCACTGCTGCCATGTCACATATCACCACCAACACACCTCATGACAATGGCCAACAACAACAACACAACCCCAACAGCAACCTCTGCCGCCGCCACCACCACCACATCACATACCACCACCAACCCACCTACGAGCCACTGCTCGTAGGGGGAATTGGAGGTGCCAATGACAACGGTAGCCACGAATGGGGGTCAACGAACACTGAGGACAACGAACACTGGCTACAGCCATGACAACGAACAGCCACGCCAACGAATGTGGGGGAGGACAAATGGCGGGGAGAACAAATGGCGGGGAGGACGAATGTTGGGGACAACGAATGCCGGGGATGATGACAAGTGGCAGGGACAACGAACATGGCCATGAACGCAGGGGATGATGAACGCAGGGGATGACGAATGCCAGGGACGACACCAATCAGGAACACAGGACCCCACCCTTGCTACAAACGCAAGATGGTGGGGCCGTTTTTTTTTTTCTACTTCTTTTTCTATTTCTTTTTTCTTTTTCTTTTTCATTCTCTTACACCACGGCTGTGAGCAACTACTCGCAGTGTGTAAATGTAATTAGTTTTATTTAGTATATAATAGAATTAAGTTATACTCAAAAAAATGGGACAAAAACCGGTTCAAACCGGTTTTTTGGACTGTAACCGAACCGATTAGGACTGGTCTTATTGGTTTGGTTATGGTCTATGTCACTTGGGCTTGCAGTCTGGACCGGTTACAGTCCCGGTTAACCCACTTTGGGGTCGAAAAACTGGACCGAACCAGACCTTAAAACACTATCTGTGCATGCAATGCAGTCAGGTTTAGGTGAAAGTTCGTCAACGTTGAATCTGTCGACCATATTTCCATCAAGTAATTTCTTAAGTCCAGTGTAAGCCACATGTCCAAAGTGTCGGTGCCATGTTTCCCAAGTAGGCAGCGTATTATTTCCAACGAATGTTTGATCATGTGTGGCAGCAGTACTGTGTGGTGTTCGTAAGGTCATCTTCATCCTGTATAGATGGTTGCGAATTTTGTTTCCTTGCGCGATCAGTGTTCCAGCTTTCGTGATTAGTGTAATTTCACCATTTCCACCGATATAGTGTCCTCCAGCCATGTCCCATCGCCCCAATGAAATTAAATTATTTCGTGTTCTAGGCACATGTAGCATGTTTTCCAAATGGAGAATATAATTAACACCGTTGCATGTCGAATTTAATTCAACAGTTCCTCAGCCTGCAATAGTTGCTTCTTTACCACCTACACCTGTTATGGAACTATTTCCCAAAGGTGTGTAATTGGTAAATGCTTCGTGTTGATGGGTGACATGTGATGTTGTCGCTGAATCGGCTAACCAATCATAAAAAATCAATCGCTCATCATTGCCATCAGCACTACAGGCATTGTATGTGTCAAAATTAAACATTTCTTTTACTATCAGGAACGCGATGTGTTCCTTGACTATGTTGGATTCATCCCCCTTCTTTTTGTCCTTCTCTTTACTCTTCTTCTTTCCCCAACAATT